>UESW01004911.1:926205-977491 GCA_900491605.1 Calamus simplicifolius
ATCTGCTTCCTCCACTCTCCTTATTCGAGACTAAGTCGACACTCAAATTATAAATAGTTATATCTTTTTTAATTATTTATGTCCATGTTAGTTTAGGTCTACCTCTACCTTTATCATTACCATGGATTGTTAAAAGATTACTCTTTAATTGGTCTTGTGTATATGTCCAAACCACCGTAATCAGTTCTCTTATTTATGTTCAATTGGGGCTACTCCTATCATTTTTTATATGTTTATTTTAATTCTATCTTTTAAAGTTTTACCATATATCCATCTTACATGCGTATTTCTGTTACACTTAATTATTCACATATTATTCAATATTATCCAACATTCTGTTCCATATAGCCCGGAGGCAGATGTAATGCGTCTCTTAACGGGGACGTCCTAGCCCTTTTCATAGTTTGATTTAGTAGATTCATATTTTAGGAGATTTGACAGAGTTTTAGCTGGCTATGAGCTACCTAATGCAACCCTCCTCCTTTATCCAGGCTTGGGACCGGCCTTGGCGGAGTTTTCTTATTTTTGAAATGCAACAATATATTTAAGGTTTTGTTTCATACTGGCACAAGAATACATTTTGTTTACGGGGATGTTTTTCCTGCTCAAATATTCTTTTCTAAGAACTAATCTTTTAATTATGCCAGGTACATAGGCTTGATAGAGATAGTAGTGGTGTTCTAGTGCTTGGTAGAACTCAAACTAGTGCTCTCATTCTGCATTCCATCTTCCGCGAAAAAACATCTGGAGCTATGTCTGATGTAAGTGAAGTTTAGTATGAACATTATTCATTTCTGCTTTAGATGTACATTGCAAAACTTTTCTATGCTAAGCTGACACTTCTGTCTCAAGGATATTAAGGCCACGTTTAGAGCATTACAAAGGAAGTACTTGGCACTTGTCATTGGAACTCCAAAACGTTCAAAGGGTCTTATATCAGCTCCACTTACAAAGGTAATTATATTTTCATCTGTAGTATCCTTTTTGTTTTCCTTGTTCGTGAGCATTATTCATAATTAACTAGATAGTTCATAGATGGATTCACATTATTCATTCTATTTTTTGTCCATGTGGATGGCAATCTGGGAATTGTGTTTCAGTTTAAGTTGTATCTATACAAGTAGTCTGCCTCTTGATCTAATGTATATGGAAGTGTAAGCTAATCAGGGAAAAAGCACCCAAGAATCGACATGAACTTCAAAGTATATGCAAGTATGCAGATGCTTATTTATGATATTGTCCTCAGAGATGTATAGCAACTGATGGTCTCCAACAATTAATAAGCTACCATTTTGTGTACTAAAATAAGTAGGAGATATGAATAAACATGCTGGCACGGCTGTTTCTTTACTCATGGGAACCCACATGGTTGCAAAGGTAGATTAGTAAGGAGGTGGGGAGACTGGAGATTCCTTTATCCCTGGAAACACAGTATTCCATAAACTTGTGGAAAGTTGGTGATATTTCATGCCAGCGCGAGCTTGGTAATTCCCACCTCCACAGCCTTATTTCACCCGTCCTAGCATTTTTCCACTTATGCTGCTCTGGTCAAGCAATTGTTGTAGAGGATGCCCTTTAAACAATGCCTGCTGATATGCTGCATCAATGTTCAAAGCAGGAGCTTCAATTTTAATATAATATGCAGATAATGCCCATTATAGATGCTGTTCTGGGATTCTGTTCTTGTCTTTCTTAGTTTTGAGTATTATGGCCTTATCAAATATTGTAAATACAAGTTGGATAAACATGTCATTCCTAGTGTTAATTTGATGCTGATACAATTATGTTCATTGTTCAACTTCTTCAGGATGTTTGTAAAGAAATTCAACGGCAATGGGATTCTTTTAGATATTTTTCTTCTTTTGATGTTACACACCCACACACACAATGACTTATTGTCACTTTGCTTCTTTTGATGTTATGCATATTTATCCAATAACTTGTAACCTCTTAGTCTTGCACCTATCAAAGAATGGTTAGTGTAAACAAGAATTACTGAAGCACTTTACCTTTTATTGTTTCAGATTGTATTGGAAGATGGGAAATCTGAGAGAATAACCATTGCAAATGGCACCAAATCTACATCATCACACCATGCTTTGACAGAGTATCGAGTGATTAGATCTTCAGCTCATGGTCAGTAAATAAACTAGCTTATCCGTATTGATAGTTATTTAGGATCTCCCAGCAAGATACCCTCAATATGTTTTCTTCCTTCTTAAAAAAATAACTTCTGGTCTTTAAGTTTATGCCATTTCTACGGGTTAGGATGCATGCAGTTTGTGTTTTCTGATATTTAAATATAATTCTGCATTCCATATATTATTGTAGTATAATAATTTGTGCCAACTTGTTTAGTAAACAACAGACATATGGGAGCTGAATTCATTAGCTGCAAGTGCATCTATTACATTTAATAAAGTGGATTTTTTGCAGCAGGCAATGTCTGGACAATTTCTTACTATTGTTCTTTCTTTTCTCCAACAAATTTATACCAAAATCATTAAAAGAAAAATATTCTATCTTGGCCACCTTCCACCTTCTTGTAAACCACTTATAAGGTTTGTGAAATAAAAAAGATAAGCAGACCGTACTTAACTGTCACGGATTGAAGGGGATAAAAATCTCGAATTAAAAAAATCGCGAATTTTTCTCCTTTTCAACTAATGCATATACCAAACAATGAAAAAGAAAATCCCTTCTTTGCTACCTTCCAGCTCTTGTCAGCCAATTTTAAGTTTTATGAAAATTTTGATTTGCTCGATGGTTCATTTCTCACAGCAGCCGATGTACTCCCTTTCATTGACATAGAGGCCCCATCTAAATGGGTTCGACAAAAAGAGGGGTGGTGTGTGTGTATGAGAAAGGAAAGTTATGACTCTTTAAATTTGCTCCTGCTTCCCAGTTGAGCATGGGAGGAAGAATCAAATCTGCTAAAATGTTGCTAGGAAAAAGCCACTTCGATTCTAAGGGCCACTTTTCACGACAGTTCTCTTTTTTATACCTGATGTTTCAGAGATGGAGAGATTCTCCCATCTAATTTATGCCAGATATCACTGTAAACTAATCTACAGTGTTCTGGGCTGAATGCAGCCTTGAACCTCTCCAGTGTTGCTTACCTTGGTCTACTGTTGTATAGGCTTCACATGGCTCGAGCTCTGCCCATTAACTGGAAGAAAGCATCAGGTATGTAAGCAAAAACTAATTGTACAGGTTATAAGCATAGCAATCAATTGATATTTTATACTTCATTGAAGCTTCGAGTCCACTGTGCGGAAGCTCTAGGAACACCCATAGTTGGGGACTACAAGTATGGCTGGTATGCACACAGGAAATGGGAACCCATGCCTCGGCCAGAGCCCACGAGTGAGGGTGAAAGGCCTCCAAAGAAGCCTCCTTTCGGCCTAGAATTGGATGGTGGTAGCATTGCTGAGAAGCAGCCTCACTTGCATCTCCACTGCAAACAGATGATTTTGCCTAACATCTCCGCCGCCTTGCATCAACTGCAGTCATCAGCAGTGGATCACGATTTCCCAAACCTCGAAAAGCTTAACTTGGTTGCTCCTATGCCATTGCATATGCAAGCAAGTTGGGATATTTTGAGCTGCCTACCATGACAGAATTTACAAAAAGTTCAATTATATCAATTGATACATTAATTTGTCCTAGCATTTATAGCGATCCTAGATCATATGGGTGTGAGCTTTTTTTTTTTTTTTCCCCCTTAACCCTAAAGTAATGCCTTGCCACTTCCACAGAAAATGTTGCCTGTTGATTGGACAGAAATTCTTGGTTGCATGATATAGCAAGCACATTGGAAAGTAATTTATCAGATGCATTTTATAATGTTCAGTATCACGATATGTTCTCTTGTTATTTGATCTAGAGTGTTACATTCTTTTGAAATATTAACGCCATAAAATGGATGCTTTTTAATTCGTAAAATCCAAAAATGAATCACAGCTGTCTCTCCACCAGGTCAAATTACAAGCTTGGATTCTTCTTGCTGGTCTAAAGGTGCAAGATTCTTTCAGTTAATATTTGCAGAATTTTTCATAAAAGGACAAAATCAGATGGGAAAACGCATTCCAAGGGCCCTCGATGCCTTGAAAGTGTTGCAAGGCCTTAGGGCCAGCATCATTGAGGATGGGGAGTGGGGAGGAACTTTCTTCGCTTCGTTTCCCGACGCCGCGCTTCCGCTCACAGCACCAGTTCTCCAGGATTAGTGCACTACACGACGTCACATGGGTGATAGACGGATCCGTGTATTAACCTATAAATTATCTTAAACTTCTCTCTCTGTGGCCAAATTAGAAATAACCTTTTTTAAATTACAAAAACATTTAAACTCCTACAAAAAAAAAAAAAAAAAAAAAAAGGTTTCCTTGCATCGGTCTCAACGGTTCCTGCTAAATTCAGAGAGAAAAAAAAAAAAAAAGCTCCAAAATGCTGCATGTTCGAAGTTGACTGCAATATTTGTCAAGTAGTCAGCTGTGTGATGCCTTCCCTTGGAGCACACTTGCACTGGATGTTAACCCTTGTTGCCATAATGGATTTGAACTTCATAAGATAAGGATGGATTACCGTCTCAGTTCGATGACTTTACATGCATGAAACCATAGAGTTGTCAACTCTATATTGAAGAATCACGAAAACAAGTTCCGGCATGGCCCATCAAAGTTGGCTTTGATATGATCCAGGTGTGGAGATTGCCAAAAGGCCAAAGTTAATAAAATAAAATTCTCTAATGGACAAGGAAGAATCAGCACTGCTTGCCAACATTATTCATCGATCCCTGTTTGTAAATCTTCGCTGCATGCTTCACTTAGACTATAGTGAATCATACTGAATCACGGCATGCTAAAATAAATCATGCGTAAATTACCATGCTAGATAGCATCAAACTGTAACTGGTGCCTGCTGTGGAACGACAACTATCAAAATGCCCTTCTTAATTAACTTGGTTAGTTGAGCTTGGTAAACTTACTTAACGGATATGCATCTTGAACGACAGCTGCTTTTTAAATTGTAAAGCTGGAGAGAGAGGAGGAGACCACATTGCGCGTAGCTGGAGCGCATAGCCGTAGGAAGCCTCAAAATTGGGCTTTCCTGTCAACGCCTTTCGCTTTATTTTTTTTTATTTTTTTTTAATCTCCCCTGAATTCCAAGAAGTTTGACATTTTGCGCCTTGGAAGGTAGGTGGTGAAATGCTCCCATGATATTATGTCAGAGCTGGTGTGCCAACATTGATGGACAACATGATTTAACGTCGACTATGAAACCCCTTGCGCGACTTTGGAAGTAGCCAACATAAAAATATCGGATAAGTTTCTCCCAATTGTTCTAAGAGTTGTAGCAATGGACGGTTTGTCAGTTCCGAGAAAAACTAGACGTCCGTTCCTTTTCAAAGCACAATATTTTTCATTACCTTTTGTTCTTTGATTTGAGGACCGTTGATATAATCTTTTGTTTCATCATCCTTTTAAAAATAAATTCTATGGGTCAGTCCATCCTTTCTTTCTCTTTAATGCTATATTTGGATGAAGAAGAAAGAAAAAAAAGAAAACATAAAAAAGGAAAAAAAAAAATGAAGAAAGAAAAAAAAATAAAAAGAAAAAAAATTTATATTGAATGAGTGAGATAAAATAAAGAAAAAAAAATGATATTTATAATAATAATAATATTCTTATTACAAATGCTTAAATATTTTATCAGTGATCTATTTTTTTTTTCTTACCTTTTCAGTTTGAAAAGATTAATATTGAAATAAAAAAAAATTAAAAAGTAAAATCTTTTCAATTTCAAAAAAAAAACTTTTAAATGGGACTACTATTTTTTTTTTTTCTTCTATCTAAATTAAATTATTTTTTTTATTTATTATTATTATTATTATTTTCTTTCTATTTTTTCGCCATCCAAACACAATGTTAGGGAGGAGAAGAAAAATCCATGAGCCTCGTCCTTTTTAGAGCCATCGCCCATTCGTCCTTGCTTCATCAATCATGAAGACCACCAGCATTTCCGTGTCGAGCAACAGCGCTGATGTTGGCAAGAAAAAGACTCGCTGCGTTGGAGAATGATACAGTAAATGCCTTCGATGCAGCAAGTGTTTTCTTCTCGGCAAAGTTGACGTGCACAGCTGGGCGAATCCTATGGACGTCGTGGCTGGAAGAATAGGCACCATTCAAGCGTTGGATTTTTTCTTCACCACAAAATACCAGTCTCTTGTTCGCAGCTGGTGGTTGGAGGTCTTTGGCCGTGAATTTTATAGTCAATTTAATGTCATGCGATTTACTAATTCTAACGCATCAGTGGATGTAGACGCTGCAGAGCCGCCAGTATAGACGCAAACTTTTCTACATGGCTGCCAAAGCTGCCATCAACTGCTCTCCTTGGAGATGAATTTATCTGTTGCTGTAATACTAATTAATACAAGGTAGCAAAGAGCGATGCTATAGACTAGGGACAACCAGGACCCATGAGGCCAGCTTAGACGTAGCAAAGTTCATGTAACAAATAAATAAATAAATAAAATAATGGCTAAATGGACAACAAAAATAGTGATCTAGATCATGTTTCATTCAAGATATCTTTTGATAAATAGGAGTCATACCACCTTCTCTCTCTTCTTTTTTTCCAATTTATCTCATCAGAAAATTACTTCACTGAAAAAAGGCCCTGTATGCCGTATGGCCATCTATCCTACTTAAATTTGGATAAAAGTAGCATTAAAAAAATAGTAGAATATATTTATTCTTATTTATCCTTTCTTCTCCTTTTTTTTTTCCCCCCTCAATTCTTCATCTTATTCTACTTTGCTGCCATAAAATAGTACCGCTAAATCAAACGTAGGCTTTTTTTTTATTTAAAGAAATAACATAGTATATGAACCGAACCAAAACATTTGCTTCTTTTATTCCACTAACCCGTCAAAAATTTAACTTTTTTCCTTTGCTTCACCAGGTCATTAAATAGGAAGCTCTCCAGCTCTCCCTCTTTTATGGACATTAGGATTTAGGAGGTTTGTCCCATCCCTGGATTTCTTTAAGATTGTCCATGTCTTCAAACAGCGAACAATAATGGAGGATGCTGGCCTCCTATTAAGCTCCAAGAAATTTTGCAGTGTAATGCCAAGGGTTCTAAGACCTCTTAATTGGCTTGACTAATTCAAAAAAAAAAAAACTGGCTATTCCCATCAATAAGTTTATCCTAATTTGCGCCTATTCCGTCGCCGCAAGGAATTGCTCTTGTTCCACTTAGCTCCAATAAAATACAATATTTTCAGACCAAATCGGGCGCAAGAGTCGTCCGGTGTTGATCCGTATTAGTAAATAATCATGCGCCCGGTCATCGATGAAGATTTCTTTTGAGGTTTTACGTCTTTGTGAGAAACGATGTCATAGTTTTACCTGGCAAATTACAGCACGTCAACCAGGCCATGCCTCCTGAGCGCGTTCTTTTTTTATTATTATTATTTTGTATACAGAAGAATGATCACATTATCTTAGCGAGTCAGCCCAGATATTTTAAAATATAATATTTATTTAAGTACAAGGATAGATATCATCTTTCTTTCATATTTAAAATCCAGCATGATGAGCCACAAGACCATCATCCAATCAGCTACAGAATTGGCTTCATATATATAGACCAAATGTCATGGAGTAGCAGATTGATAGGGACTTAATTGCAGCTTTCCTTCCGAAGCCATGGATGACAGTTAGAGAATCACCCTCGATGAGAAGGCTGTGAGCATAAAGAATCCAATAAGCATAGGAAATACCAGCCCAAGCTGCATAAAGTTCAGCCATAGAAATAGATGAGTCAAGATGCCAAAACCATCTGCTGACAACAAAACTCCATCAAGCCCTCGAATAATAAAGGCCGAACCATCTAATATTTCCCGAGCATTTCCGTCGAAGTTGATTTTGATAAACCCTAGAGGGGAGCTCCCAAGAGATGAAAATCATATGTTGGTTCGCTGCTGAAGCAGTAAGGGAACCTCAAAGGCCAGAGGTGTCAGAATCAGAAGCATTGCGATAAAGTGTGAATTCTGCCGATAGAGATCTGACTTTTCGCATAATCATATGGGAAGATATAATATCATCAGTGAAGATAAGCAGTTATGCGATAACCAAATCTGATTGGCTGTAGCAGCCTAAAGAACGCCCTGCTACTGGGTGGCCCTCCAAAGATCATCTAGGAAAGGAGACCGCACCGAACCCGTCTCATTCTCTCTACAGTGATAAACCCATCCTCTACTATATCCATCTCGCTCTGGGCAAATGAAGATGGCATGGTCTGTAGTCTCCTCCTCCTGCCAACACAATGTGCAAGTAGCCTGAATGGCCATTCCCCTCCTAGAGAGCAGGAAACATGTAGGAAGACAGTCCCACATAAGCTTTCATATAAAGAGCTGAACATTGGGATGGATGGGGAGCTTCCAAATCCAAGCAGCATCCCTTGTGCACTGAGGCTGTGGCCTATAAACCTTCATAAGGTCCCTGATGGGAGCTCTAAAAAGATATGATCTCCGCTATAACCTGATATCAGTTGTGTGCCCTGGGATGAGCGATATAGAAAGAATCTGACGAGATAACTCCTCACTAAATAAATGGGTCACCGTGGGGGTATGCCAGGAGGAGGGATCCTAAGAGATCAGATCCTTAACCCTCATGCTGGTAGGAACATCAGTGCTAATGAAAGTAGGCCATCGTGAAAGGGGAAGATCATTAATCCAAGTGTCCTAAACAACATCAATCGATGATCCATCTCCAATCATCCACGAGATGTTATTCAAAATAGTTGGAGCATACTGACTAACCTCCTTCTAAAAGAATGAATACCTATGGGAAGGCTGAAAGTCCATAGAAGGAGTCTAGTCACCATATTTAGCTCGCATAAAAGAACTCCAAAGACAATGCGGATCAAATAGAAACCACGAAGCATGTCTAGCAATCAGAGCCTCTCTTCTGACTATCAGTGATTGGATTTCAAGACCACCTTCATAAAGCGGCATGTAAACCGTGTCCCATGCCAGTAGATGAATACCGTGGCCATCCTGCATAAAGGCCCATAGAAAGTCCCTGAAGCATCTCTCTAACCTCCTTAGGCAAGTAATCGGGATGGCAGCATTAGATAGAAGATGCAGAGGAAAGGAAGTAAGAATCGAGCGTATAAGAGTGATCCTCGCCAACATAGATAATCCAATGACCTGCCAGTCGTCAATGCGATCACGGACCCATCACTCGATATCAGTGTAGTCAGTACTGCGAGGAAGTCTTCCCGTAATAGGCATCCCCAGATACGATAGCCGATCAGCCTTACTAGAGATACCCAAAGTGTGGTGTATGGCTTCCCTAGTTGTGCTACTGGTCTTCGGACTAAAACAGATCGTAGACTTTGTAAGTTAACCTTCTGCCCAGAAGCTTGATAGTAGCGCTGAATAATGGAAGCAAAAATAGCCGCATTACGATTAGTAGCCTGGCCAAGTAGAATGCAGTCATCGGCAAACAAAAGATAAGAGACCGAGGGGCCTAGGGGGCCGCCATGAAGGGGACAATGCGACGATCCTGCTGTGCCTAATAGAATGCACAAGATAGATCGTCCGTAGCCAGAATAAACAAAAAAGGGGATAATGGGCACACCTGTCGCAGCCCCATAGAGTGAAAGAAATCGGTCTGATTTTCGTTGATAATTAGAGAGAATGAGGACCTCTGAATACAAGCCATAATTCAATCAATAAATAAGCCAGCAAATTCGAATTCATGAAGAGTTCGATGCAGAAAAAACCCAGCTCAATTTATCATAAGCTCACTCCATATCAAGCTTGACAGTCATGAGGCACTGTCTAGTAGAGGCTCTCTAAAGATCATGCATAAATTCCTGAAGTATCAGGATGTTGTCCGAATGCTACCTTTCATCCCATGACTTACCCTGTGTGATGCCCTAAATTTAATTTTATATTAAATAAAAAATATTATATACTTATAATTTAAATTTATTTTCTATCTATTAGCTTTTATTTAAAATTTTAAATTATATAATTTTAAATTATTAATAAATTTAATAAATAAAATAAATTTTAATTAGTTTATAACGTACAATCCTAAGAGATAAGATAGATTCTATCTAACTTATAAATAATTAAAATATTAAATTAAAATTATTATATATTTATAAAAATTATTAATTTTTTTTAATACATTGGAGGCGGGCGAGTATGAAATGGCCAAACCGGTCCCGTTACATCACTGTTCTCTGTCTAGAACTGTCTCGGTACAAAAGTTGTTGCAAAACAAAACTTTTTTAAAAAAAAATCATCCAGTCACTGTTTGATCCTTCAGTTTTAATAATATTAGCTATAAAACCTTCACCGTTCCTAATAATAATCCAGCACCCGATTTGTTCATGTTGAAAAGTATGATCCGTTCTTTTTTATCTTAATCTAAGAGATTGGTGGAGATTCTTACTTCACCTCTATCGAGTTAGGCATAGCTTGATGATGTTGTTGTTATATATATATACTTTGCCACTGTTTGATGAGTTTATCAAACTTAATTTGACTTTGATATCAGATTAAGTAATCAATTCTCCTCAAAAGCTTAAATTGATAGAGAAATGAATGGTAATATATAGTTTAACATCCCTAAAGGAGATGTGAAGCATTATATAAATTCAAAAAGGAGATGTGAAGACGAGCTAAGTGTCACACAGGGCAAAGTGCTACATCAATAAGGGATAAAAGCCATCTCTAGAATTCTGCCTGCTTGATGGTTATGATCATGTGTCTCTGGCGATGAGGACGTCACCTCTGTAAGGAGGATAGATTGTGATGCCCCTTTCAATAGTTTCACATCGAAAAATTGAGAGTTGGTTGATGATTTATAACCAATTAAGAAAGATGGACAAGTAACAATTAGATCCCTTTTGGACTGTGGTGATTCAAATTGGTGTGGACCTTATTTATCTTGCTTTTTTGTAACGAAACGAATTCATGGATACTGCGGACTTAGGATCCGGGTCATGTCAAAGGCTAACATAGCCATAGCTTTGGCTAGAGATAGGTAAGGCAAGGAGCTTGTAATTGATGATGTAAAGGAGATGCGAAGCAATATATAAATTCGAAAAGGAAAGAGCACTTGGAGAGAGAGAGTTCTCATTCATCGAGATGGTCGATTGCTCTTTCTCATTAAAAAAAACTTATTTAGGGTTTATACAAAGAAATACCAAATCATTTCCCTCTAAAATCAAAACTTCACATTGATGTAATTGGCACACAAAAGCTAGATTTTAAATAAAAACTAGGGAACATATGGTTGCCTATAATTGTTGTATGTCTATTATTATTACTGCACTGATATTACTTTTTGTTGGTCAGAATCAAAATGATGTATTGATCAATAGTGAAAAGTGGAGATCTTAATTTCAAAAGCAAAATGATAGAGGAGAGGACTTAGTTTCTCTCTTTATCTGGTTAATAAGTTGCTTACATAATATTGTACTGTAATGCATAACATAGCCTTTTAAAACTCAGAACCTAATTTCAATGAATATCTTATTTTGATGATAGGGGTTGGGACAACAGTTAATTTTGACTTTGTTCCTTGGTTTTCTATTAGGTAGTATTTGAAATAGGGGATAAGAGGGGATATCCCCTCTTATTCCCAAAAGTCATAACTATAAGGGATAGCTGGGAATAAAGTTAACCAATGGATAATCCATGATTAACCATGGTTAATCATGGGATATCCCCTCAATTTATTCCCTAAAAAATGCAGGAATAGCTGGTTATCCCTCCAAATAAGAGTAAAAAAAGGTTATCCTATAAATTTACCTTTTTGCATTTGATATGATCAATGGGATAGCGAGGGGATAAACTCTATCCCGTACACTTATCCATGATAATATTTTCCTATCAAACACTATCTTAATGAATGGCCCTTCCTAATGGATATGATTTTCATGTAATGTACAAGGCAGTTGTTGATTTTATCATTTTAGACAGAAGATGGAATATACTTTTTATCTTTTATTTTTTCTAAAGAAATTATGGGGCATATAAGTGGAATTCCTGTATCTCAAGATGTTTGACAGGTTAGACTGTTGCGGCCAAGCAAGCATACGAAGATGACAGTTGGTGACACTTATGGTGCTCTTATTTCATCTTTTCAAACTAGCGAGGCTACGCAATCAGGATGGATATGGTATCTTGACACTCTTTTTGAAATAAAATTATCTTATGGAAAGTTAATTGATGTAAATTAGCTTGTAAAATATTGTTAATAAGTAACTAAAATTTTGTCAATATTTGTGCTGGCTATGATAAAATGGATATTAATGTTCTAGTGACTTGCCAGCATGTAAAACAGTGCCAAGTTTATGTTAGTGAAATATTTGTGCCTCGATCTTTGATTGATCTTTTGCACTTTTTTTTTTCTAATCATACTGTTCAAAAGGCAACTAAGTTACTGTTATTAGCTACTAGATGGATGATAAAATGATAGCAATAATAGAATCCTCAAAAATATACATTCTTCTCTAGAAGATGCTGTGAGATGGATTCTTACATTGGTTGCTATATGCATATATATATATTGTGCCCTTCCTATCTCAGCTGAGGCAATTGTTTCTTAGTTACATCCTCCCCTCGATGTATTAAAAATCAACTTCGATGGGGTTTACAATTGGAATGGGAGTGGTTATTAGAGGTTCTTATCACAGTCTTTTCTATAATGCTGAGTAAAGATGGCCTCTAAATTTAGTTCCTTTTTGAGCTAATAGCACCATGGTCTGGTTTATCTGTGGCAATCTATAAATTCCAAGCCTCCCAAGTTTGCTGAGATGGAGGTTCTCAAACTATTACTTTTGGAATCAACGGCTCTGCTAATGCTCCCTCTCATAATACAGAAATTTAGTAATTGAAAAGAACTCTTTGGGCTGTCAAAATTTCTCATAGGAAAGGAAAAAAAAAGGTTGGCAATTTGCTAGCTACGATATCATTGGATGGTTAATTGACTCTGCAGAGTTCAGACCAACTCCCAGCAAGCTTAACCCTTTTATTAAGCATTAAGGTAGCGTTTGATAAAAAAATAGCTATTCCTGTATAAGTGTACAAGATAGAATTATCCATTGAGGAAATAATCAACTTTTTATAATAACAGAAAAAATAGCTATTCCTTCGGTTCCTAGAAAATAAGTTCAGGGAATAACTCATATTTAAACATGAATTATTCCATTTGATTAACTTTTTTCAGACTTATCCTTTCTGGTTATAATTTTTAAAAAGGATATCTCTATTTCAAACACATCCTAAGATTCAAGAAATTTCCTTCTAAAGGGTTCGACAAGCAGTGTGATGTATATTTCAGTGAATTTATACATTCTGTTTCGGTTTCTAATTTTTTTTAATATTAACTATAGCCTTTTTTCACTTTTGTTTGTGTTATTATTTTCTTTGAGGCAGATCCTCCTCCTTTAACCCAAAAAAAAGAAAAAAATTACATTTAAAAAATCCAGAACCTATATCTAGTTTCAATTTAGCTCATCTCTCCAACTAGTATTGGTTAATCAGCTACATAAACATAATCACTATTGAAACAAGCCAGCATATACGATACAGGATAGGACGGAAAAAATTAAAAAACTCTATTACCTTAGGTTGTAGCAGTAAACGCTTGAAATATCAAAATACTCATACCTACCATTTATTTTGCTGGCAGTACTGTGCAAATATTAAAACATAACAAGTCGCTCTGAAAAACAAACATCCCTGTAACAACACAATTTAATTGACTTCTTCTCAGCATTAATTTGTAAAATATCAAAACCTTATAAGAATATTTTTTGCATCAAAAAAAATCAAAAAGAAAAGATATCCCTCTATTCTTGATGAATTATAGGAGTTCTTCAAAGATGAACTCGTGCCTAATCTAACAAACATTAGATTTATAAAATATATATGATGTTCCTTTCAATAGTTCTATATCAAAAAATTAAGAGTTAGTTGTATGATTAATAACCAGTTAAGGAAGATGGATAAGTACCAATTGGATCCCTTTTTGGGTTGTGGTGGCCCAAGTTGGTGTGCACCTTATCCGTCTTGCTTTCTTGTAACGAAACGGGTTCGTGGATGCTACGAGCCCGAAGCCCAGATTGTTACAATATGGTATCAGAGCCATGCACCAGTCGAAAATGCAGAAACTAAGTGCCACATAGAGCAAAGTACTACATTCATAAGAAAGGAATGAGAGCCATCTTTTAAACCTGTAGGGGTCACCTTTAGAATCTTGCCTGTCTGATGATTATGATCATTTGCTCCTGGCGACGAGGACATTGCTTCTGTAAGGGGGTAGATTGTGATGCCCCTTCCAATAGTCCCATATCGAAAAATTAAAAGTTGGTTGTATGGTTAATAATTAGTTTAAGGAAGATAAATAAGTATCAATTGGATTCTTTTTTGAACTGTGATGACCTAAATTGGTATAGATCTTCTCCGTCTTACTTTTTGTAACGAAACGGGTTCGTGAATGCTGTGAGCCCGGATTGCTGCATGTGTAAACCCTCTTTCTTGAACATATCTTTGTCCAAGGACTAGACAAGTGCCATTAACAATATAAGTTAATCTGCTCCTTTTAAATGTTAATTATATTTTTATAAAATATCTATAATTTTTAAAATATATATATCATATTGAATATTTACTTGGCATCACGGAAGGCTTTTTTGGGCGGTAGCATTTGCTGACCTCCTATATAGAAAGCTATATCATAGGTATCGGCTTCAAGGATGTTTACAATCTCATTGAGAAAAAGGCCATGCCATGTTGCATTGTCTTTTCCTTTCCTGAAAATATGAACGCATTGGAAGCCATATACGGATGGCAGGATGGATTCGATGTCTTGGAGCAGTGGATGGAGGTAGTCAGGAGGACCTTCATTAATTCAAAAGACTATTGTTGTAATGCTCATACTTGGGCATAGGTCTAGTACAGACTGATATCAAGCTGCAGTAATTTCACCATATGAGATAGAGGATATGCTGATTGATCTCTCCGTGTAGTCTCAAACAATAAGAAAAAGTCTTTGTACACTGCCCCCGGTGCAGCAAGGCCTACGTGAGCTGCACCACCTCTTCTGATTGATCCACGTGAAGCCTACATGGATGACGTGCCAGGCAGTATGACCCTGCTACGATGTAACGTTCTGAACGTGACGGCCATTTAAAGCGCTTCACTTTTTTTTAAAATTAGCGTTCAGATGAAAATGCTCTTTCCCTCCATTCTATCACCATTTTACGTTGGATTTCATCTGTGCAAAAAAACTCTTTCTTCCCCCTCGCTCTAGCTTTCGACATGATCCTACGCCTCGCTCTAGCTTTCGGCATGATCCTACGCCCTCACTCTGAGAGTCCGATCGAAAGAAAATATTTCAGCTTCGAGGCTGGAATACCTGGCTACTGGAGTCTTTGTACAAAAACTTCTGAAGGAAATGCCGTCCGCAGCACGAAACATTCTTTCGTTATGAGGTTGTTGTGGTTTATGAGCTTGACGATAGGGTTTTTAACTAGGGTGTCGTGGGTTTTCAACTAATGCTTTGTCTTAACGTTTTGAACTATGGTGTCGTGTGTTTTGAACTAGGGTGTCGTGGGTTTTTCTGCAAGGGTGTCGTGGGTTTTGAACTAATGTCGTTTGTCTTAACGTTTTGAACTAGGGTGTCGTGGGTTTTGAACTAGGGTGTCGTAGGTTTTGAGCTAATGCTTTGTCTTAACATTTTGAACTAGGGTGTCGTAGGTTTTGAACTAGGGTGTCATGGGTTTTCAACTAGGGTGTCGTGGGTTTCAACATGATAAGAGCGAATGGCAGCAAACACGCCAGGAGGAATTTGCCCCCTCGTGAACAGAAACCATTAATGAAGAGAGTGTGGGGAAGCCAAATACTGCAATACCCTAGTACCAATGCTGCGATACCCGTGCTTAAAACTGACCACGGTGAGAATCCCCGTGATACCCCTATGGAATTCGGCCGAAAATCCTTCGCGACACCCCAGTTGAAACCTCACGATACCCTAGCTTTAAGGCGACAACACCCATGCTTAAAACTGACCACGGAGAGAATCCCAGCGACACCCCTGGTCGAATTTGACCGAAAATCCTTCGCGACACCCCAGTTGAAATCTCACGACACCCTAGCTTAAGGCGACGACACCCATGCTTACATATGACCACGGAGAGAATCCCAACGACACCCCTATGGAATTCGGCCGAAAATCCTTCGCGACACCCCAGTTGAAATCTCACGAGACCCTAGCTTTAAGGCGATGACACCCGTGCTTAAAACTAACCACGGAGAGAATCCTAGCGACACCCCTGGTGGAATTCGGCCATTCGAATTAGGCCGAAAATCCTTCGCAACACCCCAGTAGAAACGTCACGACACCGTAGCTTTAAGGCGACGACACCGTGCTTAAAACTGGCCACGGAGAGAATTCCAGCGATACCCCTGATGGAATTCGACCGAAAATCCTTCACAACACCCCAGTTGAAATCTCATGACACCATAGCTTTCAAGCAACAACACCCGTGCTTAAAACTGACCACGGAGAGAATCCCCGCGACACCCCCTGGTGGAATTCGGTCGAAAATCATTCGCGACACCCCAGTTAAAATATCATGACACCCTAGCTTTAAGGAGACTATACCCTTGCTTAAAACTGACCACGGAGAGAATCCCCGCGACACCTTAGTTCGAATTCGGCCGAAAATCCTTCGCGACACCCCAGTTGAAATCTCACGACACCCTAGCTTTAAGGCGACGACACCCATGCTTGAACAAGGCAGGAATTTTGACGTCACCCTAGTACTAATTCGACGACACCCTAGTAACTCAGCTATGCCATCTTTTCGAGAAAAGTTGCAAAACGTGGGCAGTTCCTATGGGTTTGCGGGTCAGTGTGATGTGATCGTGGCGATCCTAGTGTCCTTTCGTATTTCTCTGAGGTCGGCATAAACCCTAGAGGTCCTTCGTCTGTTGCTCGAGAAGCCATCCTTTTGCTCGAGAAGCCATCCTTCGTTTCTTGCTCGAGAAGCCACTGGTCTCCTAAATTTCTTCCATAGTTCTTTCTTCCATATACTTCATTCATGGAGATGAGTGCTTTCGTTTGTGGACGAAGACCGCGAACAAGGAAGAACCAGATGAAGAAAATGGCGGAACAATGCAAGGACATCGTTCTTCATTCGAATGAGGATGCGGCTCCTTCAGGTATGTTATCACTATGTTAAAATACTATGACATCCTCTCTTAAAATTTCATGACAAGTATGTCTTATGTCTTACCCCCTGTTTCAGTTGACATAAAAATTGTTTCAGTCCCCCCAGTGAAGGCTTCCCAGCTGTTTAAGAATAGTTACAGGCCGGCCGTATACGTTCAGAAGGTTTGGAGGATTGGGTTCACTAGACGGCATACAAAACTTATTCGAAGGACCCCATTTGGTGCCTTCGTCGACATGCAGACGTTCACAGTCGACGGGCGACTGCTAGCAGATATCATAAGATGTCACAATGGAGGCGACGAGTTCATTTTCTGCAGAAAGCCAGTTTTATTCAGTGCCGACGAAGTCGCACTCATTCTGGGTCTTCCAGCTCATGGGAAGAAGATCGACACGTCCATCCAATTGTTCAATGGAAGGTTGTTCAGACGGTTTGGCCAGGGTTTAGATCTTTGCCAAGAAGGTTTAGAGAAGTTAATATTTCAACTCTGATCATCTAAGGCACAGGAGGATGTCGAGGACATCGTCCGACTTTGGATTGCATACATGTTGGCCATGTTTTTGGCTCCAAAGTCTAATCAGAGATGTCCACGGTATCTCATCCAGCACTTGGATGACTTAAGTCAACTGGATAGCATCGACTGGGCTTCGGCATTGAAGGAGTTGATTGTTCTGGCTCTCCCAGAAATAGCTGCTTGCTTGCGTTCCGAGGAGCCGGTCCACTCAAAGAATGCAAAAAAAGTTAGGAGGTAGCCTACCCTGTTCGGATGCTCGGCAGCACTGGTGGTAAGGATTATTGAGACGCAGAAATAGTATTCTTAGTATAATTTCTTTGTTAATATTACATTATTTAATATCCAAAAAATATCATGTTCAGGCGTGGTTCCTCGAGCATACATCAATGCGAGCACCAGCATATCCTGATAAACTGCCCCGGCTGTTGAAGTGGTATGACCACCAAATGAAGATCCAGTCGGTTCGGGTTGCCGACTTGCAGCCTCACGACTTGGTAAGCTAGTACATTACTCCATTGCTCTAACCATATTTTTCAACTTAATGTGTCAATATGTTCACTTAATATTAATTTGTTATCATCTTGCGTTGCAGATGGAGAGAGCTACTGTACCACTGTCAGAAGAACGCTGATAGTTACGCAGGATGTGCCGAGTTGAGGATTGAATTGGAGTGCATTAAGGATCAACTCGATGATGTTAGGCATAGGCTGTCCATTGCTGAGAGCCTCCTCAGTTCACAGCTCAGAAAGGAAAGTAATGTAAGAAATGAGGAGGACAAGGGAGACGGGAAAACAGAGAAGGTGCATTCCCTGGAGTTGGTCCTCCGTGAGCCTGGTAATGAAAATAGTGAGGAGAAGAAGATGGAGGAGGACCATTCATCCGAGTGTCCAACTGAGATGGGGAATGCAAAAGTAGAGGAGAAGAGATTGGAGGGAGATTCATTGGATGATAAAACAGAGCATGGGAATGAAAATAAAGAGGAGTCCAAATCCGATAATAAACTTTGCACCCCTGCGCCAAAGGGTGATGATAGATATAGAAATCGTTGGAGTGCCTTCGCTTGTTAGGAGGGTTAAAAAAGAGCCGAGGAAGCGTAAGGCATCCAAGGTCGTCAGAGATTGTTATGAGACAACCCGTCCTAAAAGTCGGCGAAGACAGTTGGCACGTCAAAGCCCATACAACGGTTGAAGACGACCAAATTATTATTCAAAATTTTTTGAGCGAATGACTAACCGACGAGATCGTCTACACCAATATGTTTTCTGGCATTGTAACAAGGAAAAATCTTCAAGATCTCATTAACAATGAAATGATAATAGATGATGTAAGTATATCAAGAAACCTGTTCTAGTTGTTGATTTTAGAATTATATTAATCGGTTTACATTGCATTGGCAGATAATTGATGCCGGCCAGGAGTTTCTGATGCGCAACTGGACAAAGCATTCGGACCGATACCATAAGTGCATATTTGCAACAGTTTTCGTATCCGCTCTGTGTCTGACTTCTTCATCGCCTGCTTATGAACTCGCTGGCACATCAGAGGCCTCGATATTTGACAATGTATCCGATGAAGATAAGGACCAATTCCGATTTCTTTTCACCATAATAAACTCTGATAACTCGCACTGGCATTTGGTTGCTGTCGACATGGAAAGAAAGGTGTTCATGCACCTAAATTCAATGAAACGCAACCCCAAGTACAAGGCCAATGCAAAGAAATGGCATACAATTCTTGGCCATATATTCCATATCTACTGCGATAAGAAGGAAGCGATGACTTGGCCGATGGAAGAGATTTCGGATTGCCCAAGCCAATCGATCGGATCGCTGGATTGCGGCCTATACTGTCTGAGATACATGGAATGTCTTGCTCGACGGACAATCTTGATATGAAGATGGATTTCACGGATGAGGAAGTCAGAGATTACCGGCGATACTTAGCTACGATGATATTGAGAGAGGGCCTGAACAAAAAGATCAGCGACATTGTCGAAAAATATTCTTAATTTTTTAATTCTTCTTTGAATGAAAATTGAATGTATTTTATTCATATTAACACTGATTCAGATTTAATACAAATGCACAAATTTTATATTGAGAACATGGGTGTCCTCGATTTATTCATATTTTGTCTTTTCTATATGATGTCGTAAATTGAACACTACAGTGTCGTAAATTGAGCACTAGGATGTCGAAGGATTTCGCCTTTTGGGTGTCGCCACGCTAGAGCTATGGAGTCGTTAGCCAAGAGCTGGGGTGTCATCGTACTAAAAGCTTTGGTGTCATCGCGTGAGTACTGGGATGTCGAAAGATTTTGCCTTTCGGATGTCACCGCGCTAGAGCTAGGGAGTCGTTAGCTAAGAGCTAGGGTGTCGTCGCGCTAAAAGCTTCGGTGTCCTTTCGTGAGTACTGGGATGTCGAAGGATTTCGCCTTTCGGGTGTCACCGCGCTAGAGCTATAGAGTCGTTAGCCAAGAGCTGGAGTGTCGTCGCGCTAAAAGCTTCGATGTTGTCGCGTGAGTACTGGGATGTCGAAGGATTTCACCTTTCGGGTGTCGCCGCGCTAGAGCTAGGGAGTCGTTAGCCAAGAGCTGGGGTGTCGTCGCGCTAAAAGCTTCGGTGTCCTTTCGTGAGTACTAGGATGTCGAAGGATTTCGCCTTTCGAGTGTCGTCGCGCTAAAGCCATGGAGTCGTTAGCCAAGAGCTAGGGTGTCGTCGCGCTAAAAGCTTCGGTGTCGTCGCATGAGTACTGGGATGTCGAAGGATTTCGCCTTTCGGGTGTCGCCGCGCTAGAGCTAGGGAGTCGTTAGCCAAGAGCTGGGGTGTCGTCACGCTAAAAGCTTCGGTGTCATCGCGTGAGTATTGGGATGTCGAAGGATTTCTCCTTTCGGGTGTCGCCGCGCTAGAGCTATGGAGTCGTTAGCCAAGAGCTGGGGTGTCGTCGCGCTAAAAGCTTCGGTGTCGTCGCGTGAGTACTGGGATGTCGAAGGATTTCGCCTTTCGGGTGTCGCCGCGCTAGAGCTAGGGAGTCGTTAGCCAAGAGCTGGGGTGTCGTCGCGCTAAAAGCTTCGATGTCCTTTCGTGAGTACTGGGATGTCGAAGGATTTTGCCTTTCGGGTGTTGCCGCGCTAGAGCTATGGAATCGTTAGCCAAGAGCTGGGGTGTCGTTGCGCTAAAAGCTTCGGTGTCGTCGATGAGTACTCGGATGTCGAAGGATTTCGCCCTTCGGGTGTCGCCGCGCTAGAGCTAGGGAGTCGTTAGCCAAGAGCTAGGGTATCGTCGTGCTAAAGCTTCGGTGTCCTTACGACACCCGTGTTTTATATATGCTCCTGTGTAAGTTGACTCAATACATAAGCATCAAATTCGTCTATCAAAGCTTCGGAAGGCGGTACAATTCCTTCCTTGTCCTCTCCGGTATTAATTGACTACAAACAAGTTTGCCTGTTGCTTGAAGCAGCTCTTTCCTTGACCAAATTTTTCCTTGATCTTTTTGACTTCTTCTCGACTCCACTCTTTAATCTATTCTCTCTTGGGCGACCTTTCGTCCTAATTTGTTCATGATCTTGAATTACAAGCTCTGTACCTGGTTTAGCTGCGCAGTTGGCATCCACAATAATTTTGAATATAGGTGTTAGACCATCCATCACTACATTAAATGCATCTTCAGACATGGAGGCTATCTCTACGAGCTTCATCATCCGATGACTCAGCAAACTATATCTACACTCATTAACATAAAATTAACGAAAACATATATTAAGACATTTCAATTAAAAAATTATCACTGCGTACCGTGATTTTCGTGTGCTTTTATCATAACCTTCAGTATTGCAGTCGAATTCATCGAATTGGTATTTCATGTCCTTGCACCATCTCTTCAAGAAGTATTTATCTGGTAAATGAAATACGTCACTTTGATGAAGAACCAACAAGGCATGCCTACACAGGTACCCCTTGAACTGAAAGGATCGGCACTGGCATTGGACATCCTCAATATTTCTATCGTATGATACGATATAATCTTTGATCATCTCCTTGCCGATTCCATCGACTTCAATCCTTTCGTACGACTTTACAGAATATGCACAACAGTTGTTAGCTTCCTTGATCAATTTAGTATTTGATGCAGCCATTTCAAGGATTTCATTCTGAAATTTTTTGAAAATGCGCCTTGTATACCTTCCTGCAGCTTGTCTCTCAAAAGGTGATGATGTCTTTAGGAAAGCAATCGTTTGCAACGTCCTATTATCTTCCTCATTTTCGGCCTCGTATCTTTTTCCAAGGCATCTTCGTACTTACCTATGAACTCCGTTAGTGTAGTCTTCGAATTTATAAACCCATCGAAGAAGTGATTTATGCCCTCGCTCCTTTATGAAGATGACATCCCTGTTCAAAATTTTGTCAACAAAAAAAAGCGTTGAATGCGAACATGAACCAAAGACAATGACATACAAACCTACGAAGAATGTATCCTTTAGGTAAACTGGGACCCATTTATCCCGACATTCATAAAGGACATTGAACCAATCTATAGACTTGCATTCTTTATATTTCTCCATAACATGTGCCCACCTTTCCTCGAATGATTGTATGGTTAATGAATCATATATCGCCTCATCGAAATCAACCATAAACTTAGGATTTACCGTGCAAATGTGGCCAATCTTTTCAGGTATCTTCTTCAATATATGCCAAAGACAAAATTGATGTCGTGTGTTAGGAAAAACTTCTTTGACAGCAGCCTCGATTGCCTTATCTTGGTCAGTTATTATGGCAATAGGTGCTTGACCGCCATTTGCATCCAGCCATGCCTGAAAAACCCATTTATATGTCTCAGTGCTCTCATCAGGCAACAATGCGCAACCAAGTAAGGTGGACTGTCCATGATGGTTGACCCCGATGAATGGATAAAAAGGCATTTGATATCTGTTTGTCAAGTAGGTTGAGTCAAAGCTTAGAACATCGCCGAAGTATGTGCATGCCAATCTTGACCTTGGATGAATCCAGAAGACAGACCTCAGATGACCATTATCATTGAGGTCTAAGGTATAGAAGAAATTGGGATTTCTGAGTTGCATTTCGGTGAAATGAATTACCATCGACTGAGCATCTCCTTCTTTCAGCTTAGACTGACGTTCGCGACAAATGAAGTTACGAGCATCCTTCTCGGTGAAATCCAATTGTCTTCTGCCCCCTTTTCTCCTTGCTATGGCAGAGTATATTTGAGTTGTCGGAACATTCACGGCATGTAAATTGTTGATCTCTGCCTTCTCTGGTGTGCTGATCCTCCTATGCGACCGTAGATAACCAGTTGATGTTATGGACATCCCATGGTTATATTCTAGAGAAACCTCATCCAATATCCACTTACCACTTGTAGCATTCAGTCTTGCTTTTATGGATGCCATACAATCAACTTTCCCAGTATCCCTATGATTCATACTCTTCTCTGTTTTTTTAGATTTTCCTTGCCTCCAACACGCCAGGTGCTTGAAGCAAATTGTTTTTTATTGTTGGCCCTGCTACACACTGTTGTGATTCCAAAACCAACTCGTTTCGCGTATCCATTGTAGAACGTATATACATCATCTGCTGAATTGAATTCCATTCCAGTATCATCCACTGCATTTGGAGCGACGGATGAAGGTGCACGGCCGGGAGTGTTATCGATTTCTTTCCGATCTTTAATTTCAGCATCGTCTGTGGAAATATAGGCACACATTCATGAACAATGATATTCATATTTAGTTGTCAATATATCCTGACAAAGGATTAGGACACGAAGGTCAAAACAATACGACACCTATGATCTGAATTCAGAAGTCACGATACCCCAGTTTACAAAAACGACATCGGAGCTGTAAAATTACGACACCAATTAATAACACATTGACGAAGGGCCTAACGACACCATCCCGACTCATGCTGTTACCGACACCGCAGTTCTAATCTAACGACACCCTAGCTTTAAGGCGACGACACCCGTGCGTTGACTGCTAAGGCGGGTTGGTCGTCGCCTTAAAGCAATAAGCACGGGTGTCGTAGCATTGGTGCTACGGTATCATGATGTTTCAACTGGGGTATTGCGAAGGATTTTTGGCCGAAATCCAATCCACCTGGGGTGTCGCGGGGATTCTCTAGGTGGTCAGTTATAAGCACGGGTGTCGTCGCTTTAAAGCTAGGGTGTCGTGAGATTTCAACTGGGGTGTCGCGAATGATTTTTGGCCAAATTGCACCAGGGGGTGTCGCGGGGATTCTCTCCTGGTCAGTTTTAAGCACGGGTGTCGTCGCCTTAAAGCTAGGGTGTCGTAAGGTTTCAACTGGGGTGTCGCGAATGATTTTCGTCCGAATTCCACCAGGGGGTGTTGCGGGGATTCTCTCCGTGGTCAGTTTTAAGCACGGGTGTCGTTGCCTGAAAGCTAGGGTGTCGTGAGATTTCAACTGGGTGTCACGAAGGATTTTTGGCCGAATTTCACCAGGGGTGTCGCTGGGATTCTCTCCGTGGCCAGTTTTAAGCACGGGTGTCGTCGCCTTAAAGCTACGGTGTCGTGAGGTTTCTACTGGGGTGTCACGAAGGATTTTCGGCCGAATTCCACCAGGGGTGTCGCTGGGATTCTCTCCGTGGTCATTTGTAAGCACGGGTGTCGTCGCCTTAAAGCTACGGTGTCGTGAGATTTCAACTGGGGTGTCGCAAAGGATTTTCGGCCGAATTCCACCAGGAGTGTCGCGGAGATTCTCTCCCTCGTCAGTTTTAAGCACGGGTATCGAAGCATTGGTACTATGGTGTCGCAGTATTTGGCTTCCCCATACTCTCTTCATTCTTCATTAATGGTTTCTGTTCACGAGGAAGGCGAATTCCTCCTGGGTGTTTGCTGCCATTCGCTCTTATATTGTTGAAACCCACGGCACCATAGTTCAAAACCCAATCGTTTCCTTTGACCGCCCACTGAGATGGTGGCACGTGGCGAGTTTCCACGATAGGGGCGCCGGAGCTGATAGCTCGAGCAATCGAAACACCCGTCAGGAGTACCTTAAATCTGGATGGGGGAATGCGATCGTTAATTACCTTTTCAGTTGATATTCCAAAATTTTTGGATACTGAGATGGCTTCTAGAGGCGAGGGGCGATCGACTGGCACCCATGGGAGCCTCCGCACAACGGTAACCGTTGATGCGGAGGTCTTTGCGTCATCGCTCGCAAATAGCGAGCGACTCCACAGGGTGGCCGAGCAATACCTGGCCATTTCAATGAGAGAGATCGAGGTCCTGCGTCGGGTCAATAGCCAGTTGGAGGGGCAAGTAGCGTCCCTCCAGCGCCAGATCGCCGAGTTAGCCCCGCAGCATGGGGGGAGCTCGGCAGCGCCCAGAGAAAATGACAAGCCCCAGTGAGTGCTCATATACTTTTTTCTTTTCTTTTCTTCTTGTCTTTATTTGTGTGATGAATAAAAAAAATTTAGTGACTTTTGTGTTTGCTGCCAGATCGAAGGATAAGGGAGATTGGATGTCGTAACTATTTTCCGACCGATTTCATCCTAGGATGTGCTAAAGTTTTCTCCTAAGCTTGAATGGGTGTCTTAGGTTTGTAACTTGGGTGTCGCGGGCCTTCTCTCCGTGGTCAGTTATAAGCACGGGTGTCGTCAGGTTTCAACTGGGGTGTCGTGAACGACGATATCACCGACTCAGGCTGTTAACGACACCCCAGTTCTCATCTAACGATACCCTAGCTTTAAGGCGACGACACCGATGACTGACTGTTAAAGCGGGGTGTTGCGGGGATTGTTCTCTATACGGGGTGTCGTAGCATTGACGCTTGGGTGTCTTAATGTTTCACCTATCAGTTATAAGCACGACACACCCTTTAGCATTTAAAGACACCCCATAGAAACGCTACGATACCTCGGAAAGCAACATACGAAGAACGCGAAGGTTATAAGCATGGGTGTCGTAGCGTTAACGCTAGGGTATCATAACGTTTCAACTGCAGTGTCACCAATGATTTTAGGCCGAATTTCTCCTTGGGTGTCGTAAGGTTTTAAGCATGGGTGTCGTAGCGTTATCACTAGGGTATCGTGATGTTTGAACTGCGGTGTCGCGAAGGATTTTCGGTTGAGCATGATGACACTAGAGCTATATGGACCAGAAATAACGGGGAATATAGGCCGAAACACTCTGACGACACCTTAGTTCATGAGGTATAACATCCTAGTTAAAAGAGTATGACATTCGTGCTTACAAATAGTAAACTCTAAATAGTTATGACTGCCAGAATGTCATAACTGTTTTGTTTTAAGGAAGTTATCTGCGCATTAAACGGTTTGGTCACGCATTAACTACCTCTAACGAGAAAAAACAGTTGGTGTAATAAAGGAGCTTTACAAAGAAGTGGAAGAAGGACTTTTTACTTCGTGCTGCAGACGACATTTCTTCTAGAAGTTTTTGTACAAAGACTCCAGTAGCCAGGTATTCCAGCCTCGAAGCTGAAATATTTTCTTTCGATCGGACTCTCAGAGCGAGGGCGTAGGATCGTGCCGAAAGCCAAAGTAAGGGCGTAGGATCGTGCCGAAAGCCAGAGCGAGGGAGAAGAAAGAGTTTTTCTTGCACAGATGAAATCCAACGTAAAATGGTGATAGAATGGAGGGAAAGAGCATTTTCGTCTGAACGCTAATTTTAAAAAAAAAGCAAAGCGCTTTAAATGACCGTTACGTTCAGAACGTTACATCGTAGTATGGTCATATCGTCCAATACATCATCCACATAGACTTTACATAGATCAATCAGAAAAGATGATGTAACTTATGTAGACCTTGCTGTATCATCAGCGATGGATAAAAATTTTTTCTAAACAATAACTCGGTGCTTAAGGGAGATGGATCGAATAGGGCCTTTGAAGTTCACCTTGATTGTGCATGGAGGCTTTCAAGTGATTAAAGCTAGGGTGGTGGAGACAGTGCTCACCTATTAATTTGCCTAGGATTAATTAAGTATGCACGCCTAACGCTGGAGTCCGTACCTGTCGCCTTACCGCTTGCATCTATCTCAAATAATTGAGAGATTGATGATTGCGTGCCCCCAAGTAGCTGGCAGAGTACTCATGTTTGGCATTAGATAGATGCCACGTACGCCGAAGCCAAAAGGGGTTGCAAACCAAACAAAGCCTTCCTACTTGTTTCCTGTTTTTCAAAAATAAAAAATAAATAATAAAAAAGCCATCCAATCTCTACCTATCCTTTATGCGGTTTAAAGATAAACTACTTATCATATCATCTTCATCTAGATCTAAATCAAGATAATTATAATAGACTTTGAGGCTTTACCTTTAAAAAAATGATATCCATTAATGGTTTTTTGAGCTTCATTCTTCGAATATTTGAAGGAATATTCAACAGAAGAATGCTATCAGGACTTACATAACTTACCGTATATGATTATCTTAAAATTTTTTTATTTTTACTGATAAAATAAATTTTTTCATAAAATATTAAAAAAAGCTAGCTTTTTATCAGTTAAGTATATACTCTATCATACAGCTAATAATTTTGACAGTCCTAGCCTCTAGGACTCATCTACTATTTTAGCAACGCACCATCATATAGTTTTTGTCTTTTGAAAGCTTTCACCTTCGAACTTGATCAAAATTAACTTTAATGATAGTACCAAAGATAGATTTGTTGAATTAACCTTTATCATCCATAAATTAGATGAAGCTATACTAGCGGCTTTATGTAGTTTGAGTTGATATTTTTTATTTTATTTATGTTTTTAAAGCTCATAGATTTATTTTTAAGAATTTTTTTTTCACTGTCATTCAATAGATAAGACAGAATCTGTACAATCACTTGCTAATTAATCTTTTGATTTAGAACATTTAGCTCACCTTTAAGATGTACACAGCGATCTCGTTTCGATATGTTTATAGAAAAGATAATCAATTTTATTTTATGATCTTTGGACTTAACTTGCACTGGAATTGTACGATCATTCGCTAAAATAAATTAAAAAAAAAAGGAATCAATAAAGTGGTGCCACGGAGCCAGGTCTTTTTTTTCTCTGTCCCCTTATTTTAACAAAGGTTTCCCAACGAGCGCGAGGGACCGGCCTGCCACTGGCTGCGGCGCCCGACCCACCCACCGTGGGGCTCCGTGCGACGAGAGCCTGACCTTTCCGCAAAGCTCACCTACCGCGCTCCACCGATTCTCACCTATTTCGCCGGCTTTGGCTCTACGCTACTCCAACGTTCATTTCGTTTAGCTGCTCCTATATCTATCTATATATCTAAAGCTATAGGACTCCCAAAAAGCCAGCGCTCTCCTCTCCTTCCCACTCTTCTGTTCTTCTTCTCACTTAATCTCCGCTAACATCCTGAGAAATGGGCAGCGTTGAGGCGGAGAGACTGGTCACCGGATGGGCCGCAAGGGATCCCAGTGGGTTCCTCTCTCCATACACCTACACCCTAAGGTAATCAAACAACAAGCATATGCTTCAAGTAGTGGGTTTTTTTTTTTTTTTTTTTTTTTTTAATCTCTTCTCCTCTTGGCTTTAAGAACAAGTTCTGTTGGCTAAAACAGGAACACTGGGCCGGAGGATGTGGTGATCAAGGTGCTTTACTGTGGGATCTGCCACACCGATATCCACCAGACCAAGAACCATCTCGGCATGTCCAATTACCCCATGGTTCCAGGGTATAATTAAACAACCAACTTACAGAACATAAATAGCATCTATACTTTATATCAAAATGCATCTATGCTTCTTTTTTTTTTTGGTTTTGATTTAATTTGTTTGATTTAAGGCATGAGGTGGCGGGCGAGGTGGTGGAGGTGGGGAGGGAGGTGAGCAAGGTGCGGGTGGGGGACGTGGTGGGGGCGGGGGTGATTGTGGGGTGCTGCCGGGAGTGCGGGCCGTGCAAGGCCAACATCGAGCAGTACTGCAGCAAGCGCGTCTGGTCGTACAACGACGTCTACACCGACGGCAAGCCCACCATGGGTGGTTTCGCTTCCGCCATGGTCGTCGACCAAAAGTGAGTACTGAACTAATTAAACTCTTTGCTCGATATTTTGTTCTCTCCATGATCGAATTTATCAGCAGCTGCCGATGGCTGAATGGTGTGTGCCTCCTCATTTCTACAAAGATATAATTAAAGTATTTAAGTGTAAATCAATTAATGTTGACTATAAATTTATTTTCATAACTATAGTCCGCTCTTCAAAGTTCAAACTAGCAAAATTTTTCTCTCTTTTTTTTCCATAAATTTGAATCGATTAAATATAAAACTTATATTTTCTATATCTTTAAAGATTGAAAAAGTTTAACAATATAAGGAGATGATATGACTTCGAACGGTTTTTAAAAAATAATTTATAGATAAAAAGAAAGCACTCTTAACTTTCACAGTTTCGTTCCAACTTCCAAGGGCTTGCCCCTACTCCAATTATGGGATTTTAAACGAGAAAGCTACATAATATTGGTTAGGTGATTTTTTTTCTAATCTACATAACATTCTAATCTGCGTTAGTTGTTAAAAAAGCATGGTTGTGAGAGGTCGAGGATGCACCTGGTTTGGTCTTTTTGCTTGGACGGAGTTGGTGGGACGTTTGGAGTCACAGACCAAGTCCATCTCAAGTCACATCCCCACCCACTCAACGCCACGGTTGCTTAACCCCAAAAAAAATAAAAAAAAAAAAAGGTGGGGCCGGCCGGATGATTTTTTTTTTTTTAACCACTGTCACGATTGATTTGATATATAAGCCGCGGTTGGTGGCTTGTGTCAAGGTAAATTTTATTTTTTTATCCCTATCACGCTTCGTAGCACCGGAGGCCATGTCCACAAGTTATCGAATCCGGCGATGAGTCGCACCTTGCTCTCACCGAGAAAATCAATTATTCTTTTGAAAGTAATCATTAGCAATCCATGGCAACCGCAACCGGAGAAATGCTCTCGCGCATGACTTAAAAATGGACAAGGTAATCAGGGGTTATATATCAAACGGTCTCCAATCACTTTTAGCGCCGAAATATTTACTTAAAAGTGAAAACTTCTTTTAATTTTAATTACTTGGAATTTTCGATCAACAGGTTTGTTACAAAGATACCACCAGGTCTAGCACCCGAGCAAGCGGCCCCCCTCCTGTGTGCAGGGTTGACCGTGTACAGCCCTCTGAAGCACCTTGGATTGATGACAAGTGGGCTGAGAGGTGGAATCATGGGTCTGGGAGGGTTGGCCACATGGGGGTGAAGATTGCCAAGGCCATGGGCCACCTCGTCACCGTGATCAGCTCGTCGGACCGCAAGCGGACGGAGGCCATGGACCATCTTGGCGCCGACGTCTACCTTGTGAGCTCGGATGAGGCCCAGATGGCCGCGGCCATCGACTCGCTCGACTACATCATCGACACGGTGCCGGTGTTTCACCCGCTGGAGCCGTACCTCGCGCTTCTCAAGGTCGGTGGCAAGCTCGTTCTGATGGGCGTCATCAACCAGCCGCTGCAGTTCGTCACCCCGGCGGTGATGTTAGGTGAGCTGATGCTTCTTCAATTCTTGCTCGATCCATTTATTTAGTAGTGTTCTTCGTTGCTTAATTATGCTTGGATTTTGGTTTCCTGACATTTCTAAATGGGGCTGTGGCTAGATAGTGTTTGATAGAAAAATATTATTCATGAATAAGTGTACGGATAGAATTTGTACCATAGCTATCCCTAGGGATATCCCTTAGCTATCATATTGATCATATCAAATGCAAAAAGGTAAATTCATAGGATAACTTTTTTTTTACCCTTATTTGGAGGGATAACCAGCTATTCCTGCATTATTAGGGAATAAATTGAGGGGATATCACATAGTTAACCATGGTTAATCATGGATTATCCTTTTGATTAACTTTATTCCCAGTTATCCTTTATAGTTATGACTTTTGGGATAAAAGGGGATATCCCCTATTTTAAACATTACCTTAGTCATGATACCAACCAGTACTGAACAAGTTTACCTAACCGTCGGGGGACTTGTTCGATTCTCCTTGGATGCTTCCCCGTTGGCTCTTTTTATTTAGGAGCTAATTGGGTGCGTCCAAGGAACAAACAAGCAGGTTCAGTGGATTCAAACAAACGCGCAACTCCATGTGTTGTTTCATTACTAGCCATGAAACGGTAGTGGTCCATTCAATTTCAAACCCCACCAATCTTACGTACTACTAAGTTACGTGGTAGCCTGATATACCACGTAACTTGTAGATCAAACCAACTGATCGATCATAAGCACACTGTCATCATCTCCACGTACTAATGGCTGCTCGCTTATATATTGATTGGGCCGATCAATGAGCTGCATGGTAGACCAGACGCATCTAAGAGAATATCTTCACCAACCCAACCTGCTTGTTAGACTTTTCTGGATTAAAATTTCGAGAAAATATGCCGAGCTTAGGTTTGAAAATCTTGACCAAAGACCAAGTCAGGTTGGATCAGTGTCGATCGATCGATGCGGTTTCTTAATTTTGCTCCTCCTTCAAATCTATATCCAAAAAGATGTGGTCCCATACAATTGGACCTGTATCAACAACAACAATAAAATAAGCACCAGGCCTTTCAATGTTTCAATTTAATACAGCCATTGAAATCAGTGCAAATGACTGAAACCAATGCAAAGTCAGCTTAGGAGGCAGGTTTGGTACGATATAGATTATACCACTATATTTAGCTGAACCCATGAAAACTGTAGTGGGATCATATGCACCAATAGAACAGCCACCTTATGTACTCTTCACACCATGCAAGTGAATGGACAATTTTAGCATGCCAAAGTCCTTCAACCAAATAAATTTTCGGTTGGCAGCACTTATGTAATGCCATGGCTCATACCTAAAAGGCAGGTGGCCCATAAGAAAAGCTGCTCACTGCGTGGCCTGGATTCAAGAAAATGCCAAGCAGTATTGGTAAAGGGAAAAGTCTTACTGCACCGCAGAGCGCACGAATTGATCACTCATGCATACCACTGTATGTATGGTGTGCAATAAAATTCATTGAGTTTCAATATATGCATGATATCTGTACTCTTGTTGCATCTGAGGGCGGTACAGGCAAAGATTGGTGGGCCAAAGGTTTGGAGCTATCCGCTCCTCGTAAAAAGGCTGGTCGCCATGTCCTGGATCAGAATTCTACAGCGCTCTCCAATACGTCATCTATTATGCATGCAGAATGGCTAAGGCGATGACTGTCACTATGCCATTGTCCTGTGTTTCACGTGAATGCACCTAATATGATCATTGTTTTATTCTGTAGGGAGGAAAACGATAACTGGGAGCTTCATAGGGAGCATGGATGAGGCACAGGAGATGTTGGAGTTTTGCGAGAGGAAGGGCTTGACTTCCATGATTGAGATGGTGAAGATGGAGCAAATTAATGAGGCTATGGAGAGATTGGAGCGCAATGATGTTAGGTACCGTTTTGTGGTAGATGTGGCTGGGAGCAAGCTTTGATCCTCTGATAAACAAAGGGTTCAGAACGGAAATGGTCCTTATGCTTGTCGCCTTTTTTTTTAGGAAAAAAAAACCTTTCCACCTGTTCAAAGTAATGTATTCGTGTTTCTCTATCGAGGGGTTTTCAACGTTATTACGTTTCGATGATAATATGATTATAAATATAGTAATTTGGTGAGTTATGTTCTACAAGGTGTACGCTGTAACTAACCATGCATGAATCACCAAGACCTTCCATATTGTGCATTTGATATGGTGTTGCATGCTGACTAAGTATATGATGGTGAATGGCTGGATAAAAGCATGGGAGTAATCCATGAATATTTGCGTAAAAACATGAGTCATAAAATAGTTTATATAAAACTTATGATGTGCTGAAAATATTTCAAAACTAATAGTTCAACAAAAAGTTACATGTGTGTTAAAAGAAAGGCTTTGACGTCGAATGTATGATTAGCACCGGGTTTTTGCTGAGATGGTATCATTTCTCGCCGCATCGACAAACAATGCGGGTAGGACTCGATCCGGCTAGAGTTTAGCCCCCTCCAAGAGCGGAATGGGAATGGTGCAGAAAGGTAGAGATTAGCCCCTCATTTATAGCCTCCAAAAAAAAAAATTATATAGTATATGATTCCTTTTACAATGAAATATTGACCTATTGTACAATTATGAACTTTAAAAAATTACACCAACATTTAAATTATTTAGACTTTTAAATACTTATGCATGATTAGCTAAGAATAAGAATAGTATTGGAAGCACTAATAAATCTTTTATGAATTAAAAAATCAACTCTAAGTTTCTGCAACCATATGGAGCAATTTTATTTTCTGATTGACGAGGATGGAAGTTTACAACTCTAAGTTTCTGCAGCCACATGAAGTAATTTTATTTTTTTGATTGGAGAGGATGAAGGAAAACCTTCATCCATGGTGAACAAAAGAAATACCTCTAACATCAACATCCAACATAAACACTAAATCATCGGGAACGAAAGGCCAAAAATAAGCTTAAGTATTATAAGTCGCTCGTCTAGCAAGTTCATTAGCCATCTGATTAACTTTTTTTAAAAACATGTTCAACGGAGATTTACTGCTACAAAGAAGATATATAACCATTGCCAAATACAATGAAGCTTTGAGTAGAAACAATCCGAAAGGCTTTTTAATCAGAAAATGACCGTCATTGAATCATCTTCAATGACAAACCAAGGAGTTAACAAAAAAAAAAGCAAGAATACCATACCAGGCTTCCTTCAATTTAGTTTGAGTAATAAAAACTGATAAAGAAATAGAGCCTTCAATAACAAAACAACCATCATGCTCCTGAATAACAAAACCTGCTCCTGCTCCAAATCCCGAAGTAAACCATCAAAATTTAACTTAACCAACCTAGTGGAGGGGGTCACCAAGAGACAGAAGTAAAAGAAGAATCTCCCAAACTGGTAGGAGAAGGGTAACCCCCTATGAGTCAGGCATAGAAGAAAGACAGAATTTAGCATTTAAGAAGAAGCTAGAAGATAGAAGCTCATCTCATAGGAGAATGCCACAGGCGTTAGCAACCTTATCTAAAAAAGCTCCTCATTTCTGCTACACTAGATATCCCATAAAACATAACTAACAATAGATTTTTTTCACCGCTGAGCAATACTTGAGGGCTAAGAGCAAATAAAATAAAGAACATCCAACATGCTAGAAAAGGGGCACACTATAAAATTTCCTAAGAGATCCCAGACAAAGGTAGCTTTGAACAAAAGAGAAGAGCATGATCAGTAGTTTACACATCACCACCACATCTACTGCAAATAGAAGAAATAGAAGAGAGACAACCAGCTAGCAAATTAGCAGTAGGAAAACCCCACCTTAAACAACATTTCATAAGAAAAAAAAAAAAGCACTTGCCGAGTAGCATTACTTTCCACGGCCGCTTCCAAAGCCACAAAGTGGAAAGAGAATGAGGAAAGAAAGAAGAGAGGTAAACTCATAAACCTCCTTCGCTACAACATTACACTGAAAACTACTTTTCCAAGTGAAAATATCCTCCAGATCCACCTCACTAATAGGAATTTGAGCAACACAAGTGGCCATGGGAGTGGGAAAGATCAAGTTAACCAGCTCCAAATTCCAGCTACCTCTAGATAAAAAAAGAGCAACCAAAGGAGTCCCCGAGTTGATGATGGATTATTAAATAGAGCAGGAAATTGGTAAAGAGGAACACAATCAAGCGAAAGGTCAATGTCCTACCGCACAGACTTATCATTGCCAGTATGACCGATAAAGATCATCCGAGAAGAGGTCAGAAACTTCCTTTAAAGCTTTCCATAATGATATTTAGAAGAAAGAAGTCTAGCCATTAAACAAAACGGCTGCAAGACCACTTTCCTTGGTACCTTACTGAATAAAGCACTGCACCCAAAAAAAAAGTGAGAGATTCCAAGACCACCAAACACCCTAGGATGAGAGAAAACATTCAAGGCAACAGTATGTATAGCCTTACTATCATAATCATGACCTTAAAAAAATTTCCTGCTAACCCTATCTAACTGTGAAGTAAAGGAGGATGGGACAATAGTATTAGAAACAATATGAAGAGAGATAGAGCAAAAAATCAACCTCAAGTGCATAACGCTCAATAAAGGATGGACCATTCCATTTCTAGGAGTTTAAACTGCTTAAAATCCTATTTTTAATAGGCTAAAGATCTTTCATCGGCAATCACACTGGCTACAAAGGAATACCCAAATACCATACATCAAACACTCGAAATTCACACTAAATTATAAGCAACATAATGCTTAATTTTGGGACTAAAAAGAACCACAGGCTTCTCCAGAATTTTTTTTTTTTTTTGTACAGCGGGCGATAACATTAGTCTCGTGCGAATCAGCCCAGAAAGGTCAAAGTACAAAATTTATAGTAATAAAGAAGGACAAGGGTCACCCGGCTTCCATATCCACGATCCAGTATGCTGAACTACTGAAGTAGCCACCAAGTCTACCGTCGAATTGGCTTCACAGGCTTCTCCAGATTTAACCAAACTGCAAGCAATAATGGAGAATAATATCAAGATCCTGTAATTTCTAGGAGCTGCTTTGGACTTGAGAAGGCAATCATCGGCAAAAATCTAAGTCAATCTAGGAGTTTTCAGCTGGGCCATTAGATTGGGCTTGGTCAATCTAGGGTTATCCCTTTAAGGATAGTATAATAATCCAAAAATAATCTTATATAGGATGGAAAAAAAAAAGTTTAAATGCTTATAATTTAAGTCCATTTGCTACCAATTAATTTTAACTTAAATTTTTAAGTTACGTGATTTTAGATCACTAATATATTATTAGACTAGTAGGTAAGCTTGGGAAGTTACAAATGATATCAGAGCTAATTCAAGTGTATAAAAGTTAAAAAACTTAAAGAAAAAGCTATCCATGGGATGGTGATAGAATCCTATCATGGCTTAGAGTCAATCTTACTCCACCAATGATTCAGCTCAAGGTAGATTCTATATAGCTTGTGGCATGCATTCAATTCAAGGTAGATTCCAGCTATCTTGTGGTATGTAACGAGAATGCCTTATTATAAAAAAAAAGATTGTAATATTTAAAAATAATTTTATATATAATGAAAAAGAAAAGGTTTAAGTGCTTATAACTCAAGTTTATTTACTGCCAACTAACTTTCACTCGAGTTTTTGAGCTGTATGATTTTATTCTATAGATTGGTTAGACTATTAGATGAATTTAAAGTGTTACAATTAATATTTTTGATGGAAGAAAAACTAACGCGGAACCATTCATCAAATCCGAGCGGCTTGATTGAAAAATTGGTACCTAGTTATTCACCAAATCCCAACATGATTGGTGGTCCTTTGTACACGGCTCGGTGCATGGCCCGTGCCCGGAGCCTGTCTTTTGAGAGTTCGGGTTAGGTAAGGGCCCGAGGATTGATCAAAAAGAAAAGCAACGCGCCAGTCGGACATTCTTATTTGGTAGCAGATAATTTATTCATAATTTAAATGAATCCATTAGATAACTATATTTTGAATAATAATAACATATTAGATAACTATATTTGATACATATTTTGAATAATAATCTATTTTATAGTGATAATCTGAATTATCTCATGAGAAATAATGCAGATTATCTTTAAAAAATAATTATTTATGATATGGCTGATCCAGCACTGTCAGGATTAACGATAAAGGAGACTAATGGCGTTCCGCTTCGGCCTCCGAGGCACCATTCAACCTCCGAGGCCCGCTTCGGCCTTCGAGGCCTTGAGCTTTTCAGCCTCGGCCTTGAGCTTCCATCATGGTCTGGCCCTCGGGACCAGTAGCTTATAGCTATGAGCCACCTGGCACGCTCATGTGGTCCACTACTCGCCTGCTACAGTGCATCGCCATGCCCCATTAAGACATATGGCCCACCACACACCCGTAATAGTGCATGGCCATACCCCGTTATGGCATGTGGTCCACCACTTGCCTACAACCACGTATGGCCATGTCCCATTATGGAGTACGATCCACTGCTCGCCAGTGGCTGCATATGGCCATACCTTATAACGGCATGCGCCTGGTGCAACCATAGCCACCCGACACGCATAGTACCGTATTGGCAGGTGGCGAATAAGGCGAGACACCTCTGACATGCCCATGACCCGTCACTATCAACCTTGCCTTTTTGTTCGTTATCGGATAACAGTATCTCAAAATCATGAATCTTCTAGAAGTATGGGGGAGGGAGATCTTGGAACAGGTATAAAAGCTTACACTTACAACAAGGGAAGGATCCTAAACCCTAACTCTCTAGCTTTCTTCTGCTAGCTAACTCTTGTCTGTTCCCGAGTGACTGACTTGAGCATCGGAGGGTCCCCACTGAAACATCCGGTCTCCAGGGACTCTTCTTGCAGGAGTCCGGCGAGGAGGACCTCCGTTTCCCTAGTGTTCAAGGAAGGTGACTCGGCGTCAATAGATTGGTGCGCCAAGAAGGGGGGAGAGAAAGAAGAGAAAAGCTTCGAACCTGTCATCGACCGCTTCTCTTTCCCTGAGCTTTTTTTCGCAATGGTGACGACCCGTGCGCGAGAGGTCTCCACCAGTCGTCCTAGGGGGCAGTATCAAGGGGCTGATCCACTAGCGGTTGGCCCCTCAGCTCCCCTAGCCAATGTTCCTGCACCACCACCGCAGCAACTTCAGGAAGACCGGCTTGCTGCCCTCGCCGCGTAAGTCCAATCTTTGGCAACGGTGGTCCAAGGCCTGTAACATCAAGTGGTGGCTACGCAGCAACCGAAGCCCCTCCCGTCAGTGCCAGGAGTCATCCAACCCAGCCAACACTCTTTCCGGAGAAGGTCTCATGCCCGAAAAGCTTTCCACCGTCGCGCTTCACCCAAGCCTCACCACCACGAAGCCTCCAAGAGGCCCCAGTCACTCTCTCGCCGTGATAGTGCATCTCCCAAGCGGTGGCATGGGAAAGAGGCAGAGCGCCTTCGTCAGCATCACCGCCGCTCTTCCCCCTCCTCGGATTCCTCGAGGGAGGGGTCCTTCGACGGCAGAATAGCCCATCGAGCTGAGCATCGACTCGATCAGTACAACTAGCGGTTGGAGGAGCTCAGCCGTCGGATCATCAACCCACCAGAGGCGGACTACGACAGCCGGCCACTGCTGTCCCGCTGGATCATGGAGGAGCCGATCTCAACTCAGTTCCGCCTTCCTCAGCTGGACCCATATGACGGGACCACGAACCCCCTGGACCATTTAGAAAGTTACAAGGTCCTCATGCAGGTCCAGGGGGCAACCGATTCGCTTCTATGCATCATCTTCCTCGCCACTTTGAAGAAAGCTGCTCGAGCTTGGTACTCCCGCCTACTACCGCGGAGTATCGACTCCTTCCGCCAGCTGGAGAGGGCCTTCCTGGCCCATTTTGACGCATGTCGGAAGATTCCAAGGGTGGCAGACAGCCTCTTCTCTGTCCAGCAAAGAGTGGCGAGTCCCTACGGGACTACGTTGCTCGGTTTAAGAAGGCAGCCCTGGAGGTCTACAATCTCGAGGATTCGGTGGCCACCTTGGCCTTAAAGCGAGGGCTCCGCCCCTCCCGCTTCGCGTACTCCTTTGACAAGAAACCACCCGGCTCCTACGCCGAGCTCCTGAGCCGGGCCCAAAAGTACATCCGCGCTGACGAGGCTGACTCCTTCCGGCGCTAGGCTAACGGAAGCACCACCAAGAAGCCGGCTCGTCCAGAGTCTGCCAAAGTTCGACCCAGAAGGCCTGAGCCTTCTCGCCAACCAGACAACCCTCCCCAAGCTCCTACACCAAGAGATGGGCCCTACACTCCTCTACTCGCTCCGATATCGCACATCCTGCTCGAGATCGAGGGCGAGCCCTATCTTCAGCACCCTCCTCCAATGAATCCGAAAATCCCCCACAACAAGAGCTTCTACTGCCGCTACCATCAGGACCATGGCCACGACACCGACGACTGTCGCCAGCTAAAGAGGGTGATAGAGGACCTTATCCAGCGTGGCCACCTAGGGAAGTTCGTTCAGAAGAACAACCCGGGAGCTCCTGGCCCATTAGCGCCGCCGTCCCTGATGATCGACAATGCTCCAACCGAGAAGACGGTGACGATGATTTCCTGGAGGGCAGGTGGCCCACCCAAGAGGCCAAGGGGGGAGGGAGAGTTAGATTCTGTAATTCCTTTTTCTAAAAGGGACCTAGAGGGGGTGGTCAATAAAAATGATGATAGCGTCGTTGTGTCTATGACGATAGCTAAACACCCTGTAAAAAGAATTCTGGTTGATAGTGGGAGCTCGATGGATGTTTTGAATTATGATGCTTTTATTCGCATGAACCTGTCACCCGACCTGCTTCGGCCTATCACCACGTCCCTGATGGGATTCACCGAAGCTTCCGTGAAGGTTGAGGGGGAGATCACTCTTCCTATCATGGCTGGCACGGCCTCGTGCTAAAGTACAGTTTTCATGAGCTTCCTGGTGGTCTGGGTGCCTCTTGCCTACAACACCATACTCGGAAGGCCCGGACTTAACCTCTTGGATGCCGTAATCTCCACCAAAAGGCTCCTAGTGAGATTTTCAACCAGCGAAGGGGTCGGGGAGATGCGTGGGGAGCAGAACCCACCGCCACTGTGCTGCCACATGGCCCCTAGCCCTCAGGGGATGATGCCCACACCTGCACCAAAAGCGCTGGACCCCCGAGACTCGGAGAGGAGGGGAGAGCCGGCCGAGCATCTGCTGTCCTTCCCCCTGGGGGAGGACCCGGCGTAGACCATTCAAATAGAGGCTCTGCTTCCGGGGGAGGCTCGCAACCAGCTCCTTGCTTTCCTGTGAGCCAATCCCGATATCTTTGCATGGTCGGCATCCGACATACCAAGTATTCTGAAGGAAGTGATTACCCACCAACTCAACATCAAGCCGGAGTGCCGACCTGTTTGGCAGAAGAAGAGGAGCTTTGCTCCAAACAGACAGAAGGCCATAGATGAAGAGGTGCGCAAGTTGACGACGGCCGGACACATTCACGAAGTGTACTACCCTGATTGGTTGGCGAATGTTGTAATGGTCTGCAAGGCCAGTGGGAGTTGAAGGATGTGCGTGGACTTCACCGACCTTAATAAAGCATGCCCCAAGGACAGCTTCCCGCTACCTCAGATCGACCAGCTGGTAGACGCCACATTTGGCCACAAGACTCTCAGCTTCATGGACGCCTTCTCGGGGTATAATCAAATCATGATGGACCCAGCTGATAAAGAAGCGACCTCCTTTGTTACCGAGAAGGGGATATACTGCTACAAGGTGATGTCGTTTGGGTTGAAGAACGCAGGGGCTACCTACCAAAGGTTGATAACAAAGTTTTTGAGGACCAGATCGGGAGCAACATGGAGGTATACGTGGACAACATGTTGACCAAGAGCACCCACACCACGGACCATGTTTCTGACCTTACGGAGACCTTTGCCAACCTGCGCCGGTACCGAATGAGGCTAAACCCCCGCAAGTGTGTCTTCGAGGTTGCGGTGGGCAAGTTTCTGGGCTTCATGGTGATGCAGTGCGGAATTGAAGCCAACCCAGACAAAATTCAAGCCATCTTGGATATGAGGCCCCCAGCTAATAAGAGGGAGGTGTAGCATCTGACCGAGAGGGTGGCAGCCCTAAGCCGCTTCATGTCAAGGACGGCAGAGCGGTGTCTGTCCTTCTTTAAGGCATTGCGCAAGGTCAATAGCTTCGAGTGAACGAAGGAGTGCCAAGAAGCTTTTGAGGAGCTAAAGAAATTTCTATCTACTCCTCCACTGTTGTCTAAGCCGAGGAGCGGGGAGGAAATCTTTTTGTATTTAGCGGCTTCCCCCGAGGCCGTCAGCTCCGTGCTTGTCTGCATGGATGCCGACGGGGTGCAGAAGCTGATCTACTACACCAGTAAAGTGCTTCACGATGCCGAGATGAGATACTCTAAGACTGAGAAGATCATCTTCGCCCTGGTGGTCTCAGCTCAGCGCTTCCGACCCTACTTCCAAGCTCATCCGATCATAGTGCTCACGGACCAACCACTTCGGACTATTCTGTCTCGTCCTGACACTTTCGGTCGGCTGGCCAAATGGGCCATCAAGTTGGGGGAGTTTGATTTATTCATTCGGCCAAGCTGCAATGAAGTCCTAGGTGTTAGCCGACTTTCTGGTGAGCATCCGGAGGAGTTGTACTTGGAGGCGCACATGGAGTCCCCTACGGCCGAGGGGGTGGAGGAAGAAGACTGGATCCTTCATGTGGATGGAGCGGTAAATTCTCAAGGGAGTGGAGCTAGACTTATTCTTGCGAGTCCCGAGGGGGAGGTGGTAGAATATGCCCTCCAGTTTTTGTTCCCAGCCACTAACAACCAAGCGGAATATGAAGCCTTATTGGCAGGGATGAAGCTAGCCAAGGAGCTCGGTGGGGAGCGTCTACGGGCCTTCACGGACTCCCAGCTTGTCTCCGGGCAGGTCGCTGGGGAGTACTAGGCTAGAGACCTGACCATGTCCCACTACCTAAGCAAAGTGCAGTCTCAAGCCTCTCGATTCGCATATTTCCACGTCAGCTACATTCCCCGGGCGAAAAATGCCAGGGCTGATGCATTGTTTTGCTTGGCCACTTCGGCTAACGGAACCTTGGGAAGGACGTACGTGGAGCATCTGCAAGTCCCAAGCATTGAAGCGGCAGTGGAGGAAGCACTGCCGATCGAGCAAGAGCCCTCCTGGATGGATGCCTACATCCGAACTTGACCGATGGCATCCTCCTTGAAGACCCGACTGAGTCCAGACTGCTCAGGCGACGCACCCCGAGGTTCCTATGATGGACGGAAAGCTCTATCGAAGATCATTCTCATACCCAGTCCTCAAGTGCGTTGGGCCTATTGAAGCTGACTATATCTTGCGAAAAATCCATGAAGGCATATGCGGGAGTCATCTGGGGGGCAGAGCCCTGGCGTACAAGGCCCTGCGGTAGGGGTATTATTGGCTGACCATGAGAGAGGACGCGGTCGAGCTTGTCAAAAAATGTGATAGCTGCCAACGCCATGCCAACATCCAGCGGCAGCCGACATATCAGCTGACCCCTCTGGCGGCACCTTGGCCCTTCACCCAGTGGAGGATGGACATCTTGGGGCCATTCCCTCCTACCTCTGGCTAGCATAAGTTCCTGCTGGTGGCTGTCGACCACTTCACCAAATGGATCAAGGCTGAGGCGCTTGCCAAGATCACTGAGGGAAAGGTGAGGGCTTTCTTCTGGAAGTCTATAATATGTCGGTTTGGGCTACCGCGTACTTTGGTCACCGACAATGGCCGGCAGTTCAACAATGCACCCTTCTGAGGATTCTGCACCGAGCTTGGCATCCATCAGCGGTTCACATCCTTAGGGCATCCTCAGACCAACGGAGCGGCCGAGGTGACCAACCGCATCATTCTCCAAGGACTGAGAGCCTGGCTAGATGACTGCAAAGGATGGTGGGTGGAGGAGCTCCATAATATGCTATGGGCCTACCACACAACGCCATGAGCCCCCACCGGAGAGACTCCCTTCAGCCTTGTCTTCAAATCCGAAGCAGTCATTCCTGTAGAGATCAGTGCCCCGAGCCCCAGAGTGGAAGCCTACAACGAGGAAGATAACCCAAACCAGTTGCGGACCAACCTCGACCTGGTGGAAGAGGTACGGGCCGAACATGACTCCGAATGGCAGCCTACCAACAGCGAGCGGATAGATATTACAACGCTCACGTCCGCCCAAGGACCTTCTTGCCAGGGGTTCACATCCTTCGTCGAGCCGAAATCTCAAAACCGACGGAAGGAGGCAAGCTAGCACCGAACTAGGAAGGACTCTATCGGATCACCGAGGCACTCCGCCACGGAGCGTACAAAATAGAAGAGCTGGACGGAAAGCCACTCCCGCGGATGTGGAACACCGATAACCTCCGTCAGTATTATCAATAGCGTACTCTTTCTTTACATGAAATTTCATGATTGTATTCTCTTGGGGCTCTCGCCCCGCACTTGAAACTAATAAACATAGGTTTAAGCATCTTAGCTTCTCAACGAAAAGCCTGATGCCAGACTCGGCATGGAAAGCCCAGTGTACCACTGGCAGACCGATGTACCATTGGCTCTCGACAAAAAGCCCAATGTACCATTAGCAACGAAGACCCAATGTACCATCGGATTCAAAAGCTCGAGGCCAGACTTGGCATGGAAAGCCCAGTGTACCACTGGCAGACCAATGTACCATCGGCTCTCGAAAAAAAGCCCAATGTACCATTGGCAATGAAGATCTGATGTACCATCGGATTCAAAAAGCCTAATGTACCATTGGCAACGAAGACCCGATGTACCATCAGATTCAAAAAGCCCGAGGCCAGACTCGGCATGGAAAGCCCAGTGTACCACTAGCAGACCGATGTACCATCGAATTCAAAAAGCTCGAGGCCAGACTCGATATGTAAAGCCCAGTGTACCATTGGCAGACCGATGTACCATCAGCTCTCAACAAAAAGCCCAATATACTATTGGCAACGAAGACCCGATGTACCATCGGATTCAAAAAGCCCAATGTATCATTGGCAACGAAGACCCGATGTACCATCGGATTCAAAAAGCCCGAGGCCAGACTCGGTATGGAAAGCCCAATGTACCACTGGCAGACTGATGTACCATCGGCTCTTGATAAAAGCCCAATGTACCATTGGGAACGAAGACTTGATGTACCATCGGATTCAAAAAGCCCAAGGCCAGACTCGGCATGGAAAGCCCAGTGTACCACTAGCAGACCGATGTACCATCGGCTCTCGACAAAAAGCCCTATGTACTATTGGCAACGAAGACCCGATGTACCATCAGATTCAAAAAGCCCGAGGCTAGACTCGGCATGAAAAGCCCAGTGTACCACTGGCAGACCGATGTACCATCGGCTCTCAACAAAAAGCCCAATATACCATTGGCAACGAAGACCCGATGTACCATCGGATTCAAAAAGTCCGAGGCCAGACTCGGCATGGAAATCCTAGTATACCACTGGCAGACCAATGTACCATCGGCTCTCGACAAAAAGCCCAATATACCATTGGCAACGAAGACCCGATGTACCATTGGATTCAAAAAGCCCAAGGCCAGACTCGGCATGAAAAGCTCAGTGTACCACTGGTAGACCGATGTACCATCGGCTCTCGACAAAAAGCCTAATGTACCATTGGCAACGAAGACCCGATGTACCATCGAATTCAAAAAGCCCAATGTACCATTGGCAACGAAGACCCAATGTATCATCAGATCCAAAAAGCCTGAGGCCAGACTCGGCATGGAAAGCCCAGTGTACCACTGGCAGACCGATGTACCATCGATTCTCGACAAAAAGCCCAATGTACCATTGGCATCAAAGACCCAATGTACCATTGGCAACGAAGACCCGATGTACCTCGAAGATTCGATGCTCCATCGGTCCCCAGAGGTCCGAATCCTTGGGGCAGACGCGGCCCGCTTCAGCCTCCGAAGCATCCCCTCTCCGAAGCCCGCTTCAGCCTTCGAGGCATTCCCTTTCTGAAGCCCGCTTCAACCTCCGAGGCCCGCTTCAGCCTCCGAGGCATCCCTTCTCCGAAGCCCACTTGACTCTCCCAGGGGTTCGGTCCTACATGGCTAAGTCGCTCGTGAGTGGGGAGAAGCTGCCCCTCGGTGCCGACAAAGCCCCTAGGGGTCCCACGTCAGCAACCCAAGGGCTTGGAAATGAGACGTTATTGGGTAAAAACAGTTTCATTAATAAAGTGTCTACAAAATGCCGACCGAGTCGGACTTGATAAAAAAAAAGAAAGAAAGAAAAAAATGTGTAAAGTAAAAGAAATACATGATCAAGGTCTAGCTACGGGCTGGCAATTCGAGGCCTCATCGGACTCTTGGTCCGGCTCGATGTCCATGACCTGGGGAGGTTCAAAACTCGGGCTACTTTCTCCTTGGCATCGTCAAACCCTTGGACGTAGAAATCTGCATTAGCCTCAACTAGCTCGTGGGTGAACTGCTCCGATGCCTTAAACTCCTCCACGTCCGCGGCAGCCCTAGCCTCGGTGGCTGCCTCCACCTCAACGGCTCGGGCCTCCCTCTCTGCAGACAGAGAGGCTGTTGCTGCCCTCTCGGCCTCCTTGGCATTCACCTCTTCCTCAGCCCGCTTCGCCCGATCTTCGGCTGCCTGAATGGCCGAGTTCAAGTCGGCTATATGAAGGTTTCAGGCCTCGAACGCGCCCTCGGCCTCTGTGAGCTGGTTGAGTGCCGCTCTCCGTTGGTTAGCCTCGGCCTCAGCTCTACTCTCAGCCTCCTTTATTCTGTCAGCGCACTCAGCCCTTACCAATTCCAAGGCCTTCTCTGTAGCCTTGGCCCAAGCCTGGCCGTCCTCGGCATCCTGTTGGACTTGGCGAGTGACAGCTTCCCCTCACCGATAGCCTCCCGAGTGAGCACAAAGAAGTTGGTCACCTGCGCTCAAGGTGTCAGCTATGCAAATTGTTTAAGAGCTCTAAATCAAGGGCAAAGGAAAAGCTACTTACTCGGACGAGGGCTGAGAAGACCTTCCGGAAGAACCTATTCGCTCCCAGATTCTGGAGCTCCTCCTAAATGTCGGGCTGAACGACGTGGGACATGAGTCGTTCGGCCCGGTGCCCGTCGTTTATTAAGGAGAACCCGCGAGGGGTCGGCCCAGCCCTGCTCCCCTCGGCATTTCCGACATGCTCCGGCTCAGCACGCGGTGGGCTGCTCGTCGGTATCTGCTCGGGGGGTGGACTCACCGCCCCTAACGGCCCTTTCCCCCAACTCCTGTCTGCTTCGGCCGAGGTTGGTTTGTGGGGAGCCTGGGGCTCCATTGCCGCCGGCTCCACCGTCATCGGCTCCTCCGTCATCGCCCCTTCGGTCCTCGCCCCTTCTGGCGGGGTATCAGTCGTCAGATCCACCTCCGGGATTGGTGGAGACTCATGCTGCTCGGCCGGCGGAGATACCCGCACAGTAAGACGCTTCGGGGCTGGCGCCTGCTGCCCCTCTCTCGGGCCGTCCCGAGCCCTCATCCTCTTGACCGTGGCCTTCCTGACCATGGCGGTCGGAGGCTTCATTGCTGCACAGCATCAGTCGGTGTCAGTAAAAAATAAAAAAGAGAGAGAGAGAAGAAGAAGAAGGGAGGAAAGGGCAATTTGGCTAAGTGCTGGGGTGTCTATTACTCACCGCTCTGTGTGGTGAGGCCTGCCAGCCGAAGATTGTGCTCTGACAGAAGCAAGTTGTTTCTGAGGATGTCGGCAATCAACAGTTGCCCCAGCGCTTCTTGATCTCCTGGGAGGATGGTGGAGTTCATGTTAGGTCGGAGGTCGGGATCCCCCCACCGGGACTTGACTTGATCAAGGTCAACAAAAAAGAAATGGGATTTCCATCCCTTGACCGAGGAAGGGAGAAGTAACTTAAGGATGCGACCGGGTCGGGGCTAGAATAGCCACCAACCCCTTTGCTGCCTGAGGGTGTAAAAGCAATGAAAAAGGGAGAGTCGGGGAGTGATTTGGAGGTGGTGACAAAGGATAAGAAAGGGACAAATGGTCCGAAGGGAGTTCGGGACCAGCTGAGTAGGAGTTAAGGAGTAATAGTCTAAAAGGTTGATGAAAAAGGGGTGAAAGGGTAGACGAAGCCCTAACCTAAGGGATATTTCGTAAATGCCACTCTGTCGAGCCGGGAGGAGACCACCCTATCATCGGGGGTCGGAAGGAAGAGCCCGACGTCTCGGGGTACCTAGTAACGGGCCCTAATCTTTGCTAAGTCTTGGTCCGTTACTGTGGAGGCAGTCTCCGTTGGAGATTCCGCCTCCGCCCTCGTGGAGGTACCGGCCACCGCCTGGCACCTCCTCGCTGGGGCCCGGTCAGTTGCCGCCGAGCGTCCCCTTGTAGGAGCCCTGACAGCAACCAATCGTTGGGACAAAGGAAGACGGTCCTCTGGATCGAAGGACCATGAAGAAGAGGGAGATGGAGAGGCACGAAGCCTCAAGGGAGAAATACGGTTATCGGAGGGAGCAGAAGAAGTCCAAAATGGTGAGGAGGCCATGACAAAAGTTTGGGAAAGAAGAAGGAAAGATCGGGAAGAACAGAAGGCTAACCTAAAGAAAGCAATGGCGGGGGGCGATTCTCAGGTTGCAGAGGGAGCAGAGGACCAGAGGAAGAAGATAACTGAAGTAAAGTGACGAGTATTCAGCCTTCGCCCGAGTTTTGTCAAGTTTCAAATCATCCCGCCTCGATTTGCCAGCCACGCGGACTCCCGCTATAGGCTGGGCCACCTCGGCAGGTGATGCGTGTCGTAGCGCAACGATTAAAACACCTTAATTTCAGTATTAGAATAGTGAGAGTAAGGGATCGATTCCACATGGACTCTAGCGATTATTTTAAAATAAATTTATAAATTTAACTAAATAGATAATTAGTAGTGCAAAATAATCAAGATATGGTCTATCTTATAAGAGCACGGCCCATACCCGTAGATCACGGCCCGTCCCTTTTAAGAACAGATCAGTCTAAATTATTTTCACTTAAATAAAATTTAATAATAATTAAACATAAATAGAAATTTTATTTTAATAACATCCAAGAGTGCATAGAAGAGTTTTATTTGCTAACATTAAGAAGGCAACAAAAAGCAATAAATTCTCCTAAATCAAACCGGGCTGAACCGGTGATGAAGACTTTCTCCCTCCTCTGCATGTGCCTCCTGAATCACGAACTTATCATGGGAACAGAGCTCCTTCAAAGCCACGGACGAAACAGAAGGCACGCACAGGACTCCGTTAATCCACAAACGGAACAGAGGACGAGCAGATGCACGAGCGGATCTTCCTCCAAGGCACAAATAGGGCACGAGCAGACTTATTCATGGCCTGGAACAGAGTAGGAACAATCGCTTGCTCCTTAGAACAGAGCAACGTCCACGGACGCGGAACCCACGGATGACTGCTTCACGAACCACGGATGCAGCGCCTCCACGGACTTCTCCCTCCCAAACGAAGCCTCCCTGTTGCTATTTATAGAAGCCCAGACACGGCCTAGATGCGGTGAAGCAACTGTTGCCAAAACAGAGGACGTGGAGAAGCGCGCGGAGAAAATCCCGGAGAAATCGTGAATAAAATCAAAATTCCTTCAAGATGAATTTAATTCTACCAATTTGATAACTCTTATCCAATTTATTCCTTAATTGATGGAGGATAAGATTAGATTTGAATAGGAGAAGAATCAGCTGAGAGATAAGAAAGTTTCTGTTGAGAAAACGATGAAGTCGGCACTGGGTTTGCCGACTTTGCTTTAAAATTCATGCTAAATCCTTATAAAATTAATTTCGAGCTCGTTTTAAGTCCGATTCGAGTGCCGTTTACGTCATTAAATTTCTAAAATCGAGCTCTTCAAATTGATAAGGTTTTACCTAAAATATTATATAAATTATAAAATATTAAATAATAATATATACTTTAAATTATTAATTAATAGGTTTAATGATAATTATTTATGCATTTATCTCTCCCCCAACTTGAATCTTACTCATCCTCAAGCAAATAAGAATTTAGAAATATGTACCAAGCTAGTCCAAGAATTGATAGTTATCTTACAGTTCTTCTTAAAATTTTTGGTTAGATCATAAGGGAGGTACTTCATCGGATTATTAAGTTTACCCATTTAGTGATAAAGTGTAGTCCATAAGAATTTATAGAAGTCTTCCTTCACCAACTTTTACTTCTCTAATTAAGTCTTCTAACTTAATTTGGGTGAGTGTAATGTCTTTTAATTTGGTTCCCTTGTGTAAAGTCAGTGCAATGTCCTATCCCCTTGCTTTCTAATTAACCCTTGTAGCGAGCTTTAGGCCAATGGCTCCCAAACCAATTGGTTTTAGGGCATTAGGTGTAAAACACCCCTCGGACTTACTTACTCGAGTCAAAAAGGCTTTAGGTAGGACTGACTCTACTTAGGTTCATTTACATTCTCACCTTTTTACGTGAACAACATCACTTTCTTAGGTGACGGGGCCCGGTTACTTAGTGAAAAATGCTAAGAACCTAATTTATTAACTTTAAGAGAGATTTTTTTTTGAATAACATTTTCACCCATACCCTTATTAAGTAGATTGTACTATTAAGATTAGTGGTCAGAAGGGTCTGAAATTATGCTAAAAATTTTTTCTGGGCTAAACCCTACCTTGTATTAGGTTTTTTAATAATTTATTCCTTAGTATCTTAAAAATAATCTAATCATTAATTCATTAATAGACTGCTTGATTAACTTCAAATCGAGATAAAATTTGGTATACACACATGATTATAGTTTTACTCGATGATTTACTTATTCTTTTCCTTCCCCCAACTCAATTTCCATTGTCCCTAATGGAAGAAAAATTAATTTCAATGAAAGATACTACCTGGTAGAGTATTTGAAGGTTGAAGGTTTCATTGTTGCCATCTTCTTTCAATCTGCTTCTGTTGCTCTTCTCTGGTCATACTAAAAGAACATACTAAAAGAACAGAAAGTTAAAAATAACTAATAAACTGGGTTGCTGATAAACTCATAAATAATTATCATTAAACTTATTAATTAATAATTTAACGTACTTATTATTATTTAATATTTTAATATTTTATATAATATTTTAGATAAAATCTTATCAGTTTAAAGAGCTCAATTTTAGGGATTTAATGACGCAAACGGCACTCAAATCGGAGTTAAGATGAGCCCGGAATTGATTTTTCATTTATTTATCTATTTAGCACGGATTTTAAAGCAAAGTCGGCAAACCAAGTGCCGACTTCATCGTTTTCTATTCCTTTGTTTCCGCCGATTCTTCTCTAAATCCAATCTAATCGTTTCCTCCATTAATTAAGGAATAAATTAGATTGGAAGTTATAAAATTAGACGAATTAAATTCCTTTTGAATGAATTTGAATTTTATTGAAGATTTCTTAAGATTTCTCACTTGATTTCATCGCTTCCGCACGGCTCTGTTTTCTTAAACGATTCTTATCCAAATCAATTTCTAACCGTTTCCTCCACCAATTAAGGAATAGATTAGATTGGAAGTTATCAAATTGAGAGAATTAAATTCCTTTAGAAGGAATTTGAATTTTATTGATTATTTATCTAGATTTCTTTTGTTATTATCGTTGCTTCCGCTGCGTTCTCTGTTTCGAAACAGATTCAATGCCGTATCAATGCCGCGTCTTCACTTCATCCCGGCCTCTATAAATAGTAGCAAAGGCTTGGGAGATAGGGGATTGGAAGAATTCGTTCGTCCAAAGCTTTGTTCCAGTGAAGAAAGCGCTGCAGCCGTCCGTGACAAGCCGTGAAGAAGGCGCTGCATCCGTGCTCTGCTCTGCTCCCAGACAATTACATCTAGGCGCTGCAGCCATGGAGAAGGAAGAAGCAAGCTCTGTTCGTACCCATCCAGGAGATCTCGTGGCATCCAGGCGCTGCATCCGTGGAGGCTCTGCTCGTTAGGCGCGTGGCTTGGTTGATCCCGTTTTATTTTATTACTTTTATTGCATGTTAGAAATTAAAACTTTTCTATTTTAGATTTTAATATGCACTTTTAAATATTATTGAAATAAAATTTTATACATGTTTAATTATTATTAAATTATAATTAAGTGAAAATAATTTAGACTGATCTATTCCTAAAAGGGATGGGCCGTGATCTATAGGTACGGGTCGTGCTCTTATAAGATAGAGCATATCTTATTATTTTACTATTAATTATCTATTTAGTTATCTATTTAGTTAAATTTATAAAATATTTCAAGATAATCACTAAAGTCCCTGTGGAATCGATCCCTTACTCTCGCTATCCTAATAGTGAAATTAAGGTGTTTAAATAGTTGCGCTACGACACGCATCAGGTTTTTGGCGCCGTTGCCGGGGACTTCAGTGTGTTATTTTGAAAAAAAAAAAATTTAAAAAAAAATTAAAAAAATTAAAAAATTTTAAAAAATATAAAAAATATAAAAAAATTAGATTAATTTTCTCTTAATTTTTGAATAGTTATTATCTCTTTATTTTATTTCTTTAATTATCAGAATTTCTTATTTCCTTTTTAACATAAAAAATATAAATAAAAAATAAATAATTTTTATTTTTATGACTTAGGTAGATTTATTTTCTGCAAAACTCAAATTCTTCCATTGACATCTCATAATTTATTAGAAAATTAGAAACTTAATCACAAAAATCTTTAAAAAAAAATTAATTAGATTAATTTTGTTTGATAATTTCAAGAGTTGGACATCTGTTTGTTGCATAGCATTATCATAATTAACTTTAAGGGCACAAACCCCTAATCAAGATAAGGTGGGGATTTCATCACCCTTCCTTGGCCCACAAACCACATCCTTCATTCTGCATTAACCCAAACCTTCAATTCTAAAATTAATTAGACATCAGCCCCTAAGGAACTCGAGCTCAATAGGACAAGGCACCCAAAAGAGTTGGACCGGGTCGAGATTGACTGCTTAACTGGTGTCTAGAAAAGGAAAGGAAAGTGGTTA
>UESW01004911.1:979766-1053921 GCA_900491605.1 Calamus simplicifolius
GACACTGTTATAATTTCAACTTGGGATCATCTTCAGAGAGAATTTCTTAAGAAATATTTTCCTATAGGAAAAACGAATCAAATTAGAAAAGCCATAACAAGTTTTTCCCAGACAGATGGAGAAATGTTCCATGAGACATGGGAGAGATTCAAAGAACTAATTAGAAAATGTCCACATCATGCTATACCCAAATGGCAACTGGTTCAGTGCTTTTATGATGGATTATCAGAAAAGCATAGGCAAATGGTTGATGCTTCATGTGGTGGGACATTTATGTTAAAAAATGAACATGAGGCTTGGCAACTCTTTGAGACATTGAGTGAGAATTCATTACATCATATGTCAGTTGCTCGTCGAGACCCTCCCGTAGAACCTAAAAGAGGTGGAATATATGAAATAGGTCATTCTACAGATATCTATACTAAGGTAGATGAATTATCCCATAAACTTGACCGGATTCTACAAGTTGGAAACATCTCTTCCCCATCTACTCAATTACATGAGGTCTGCATAATTTGTTCGAGTCCAACCCATTCTATAGGTGAATGTCCAGCTGCATACCAATTTCCTGAACTTGTTCAAGAGCAAGCCCACCAAGCCCAAACCCGATTAGCTCCTAGAACAGGAAATGATCCATTTTCAAATACTTACAATCCTGGCTGGCGAAATCACCAAATTTTTCTTGGAAACCTCAACCTGTAACCAATTCATCGATCAGACCTAATTACCAAGAAACCAATTTTAGAAACATGCCATATTCACAATATCCAAACATCCCACAACCTCCACCGAATAATCAGCCTACTTTTGAAGACAAAGTGTTACAAGCATTGAAAGGGCTAGAAATGAATACTCAAATCCTTCACTCCCACACACAATCTATTGCAAAACTAGAAACTCAGATAGGTCAATTAGCCACAGCATTCAGTAGAAGGGAGGAGGGTAAGTTACCTAGTCAGCCTATCGATAACCCGAAAGGACAATTCATGGCTGAAGGTTCCAATAGTCCTGACAAATTCCCAGAACATGCTAAATCAGTCATGACTCTCAGAAGTGGAAAAACATTGAACCCACCTGAACCAACCCAGAAATTAGAAGTGGCTAAACCAGAAGAGAGAAGAAATGAAAAAGAAAAGGAATTCAATGATCAAGCAATCATACCTAAAGCCCCATTCCCTAGTGCTTTAGAATCTCCTTTGCCTTCAGATAAGAAGAATATAAAAATGAATGAGATGCTTGAGTTATTTAAGCAAGTCCAAATAAACTTACCTCTTCTCGATGCTATCAAGCAAGTTCCAGCTTATGCCAAATTTTTGAAGGATCTATGCACACAAAAACGGAAAGCCAAGACACAAATCCAAAAAAGATACATTTGACTGAGCAAGTCAGCTCAGTTGTTCAGCAAATAACCCCACCCAAACTAAAAGATCCTGGTACCCCGATTATATCATGTGTCATAGGAAACTTCACAATCAAGAAAGCATTATTAGATTTGGGTGCGAGTGTAAACCTTCTCCCAAGTTCAGTATATGAATTATTCGGATTTGGAGAGTTGAAACCCACGACAGTAACACTACAATTGGCAGATAGATCAGTCAAAGAACCTCGTGGAATATTGGAAGATGTATTAGTAAAGGTGGATGAATTCTATTTTCCTGTCGACTTCCTTGTGTTGGATATGGAATCTAGTGGTAATCCTAACCAAATTCCCATCATCCTTGGAAGACCTTTTCTAGCTACTGCTAATGCATGCATAAATTGTAGAACAGGTGTGATGGATGTATCTTTTGGAAACAAGAAGATGAGATTAAATATTTTTAATGCTTCCCAAGGACCACCTGTGTATGATTTAAATGAAGTAAACATGATAGAGGAAGTAGTAGATAAGAAATTCCAAAGTTTGATTGATTCGGATCCTTTACAAACATGTCTTACACATTTTGGAATAGATGACTTTGATATTGATGAGTATACCAAAGAGATAAACATGTTATTAGAACCACCTAAGATCGACACCATCCCGCCTTGGACTATAAAATATGAACCACTTCCAACTAAACCAAGTCCTTTAATACCATCCTTGGAAGAACCACCCCAACTAGAATTGAAACCTCTTCCAGATGACTTAAAATATTCATTCCTTGGACCCAATGATACCCTTCCAGTAATCATTGCATCTACCCTAACCTCTGAGCAAGAAGATAAATTGGTAGATGTACTTAAAGAACATAAAGAGGCAATTGGATGGACAATAGCTGATCTTAAGGGAATTGACCCTTCCGTTTGCATGCACCATATTCATAGTGAAATTGAAGCCAAACCACATAGAGACATGCAACGAAGGCTAAATCCAAACATGAGGGATGTTGTTAAGAAAGGTAGTAAAATGGCTTGATGCTGGTATTTTATCCAATTTCAGATAGCCAATGGGTCAGTCCAATCCAAGTAGTACCTAAAAAATCGGGTATTACCGTGATTAAAAATGAAAAGGGCGAATCAATTCCTACTCGCACATCAACTAGTTGGAGAGTGTGTATAGATTATCGAAAGTTGAATGCCGTGACTAGGAAAGACCACTTTCCTTTGCCTTTTATCGATCAAATTCTAGAACGGCTAGCGGGACAAAGTTTCTTTTGTTTCTTAGATGGATATTCAGGATACAATCAAGTCCCAGTATTTCCTGCAGATCAAGAAAAGACCACCTTCACTTGTCCCTTTGGAACATTTGCCTTTAGACGTATGCCGTTTGGTCTTTGTAATGCACCAGCCACGTTTCAACGATGTATGATGGCCATATTTTCTGATATGATTGGTCAATTTTTGGAAGTATTTATGGATGATTTTTCAGTCTTTGGTGCATCATTTGATAGCTGCCTCGAGAACTTGACTAAGGTACTGAAACGATGTATGGAAATGAATTTAGTCCTAAGTTGGGAGAAGAGCCATTTTATGGTTCGTGAGGGAATTGTGCTTGGACACATTGTTTCAGAGAGAGGTATTGAGGTTGATAAAGCCAAGGTTGAATTGATCTCAAATCTACACCCCCAACCTCAGTTAAACAAGTACGATCTTTCCTTGGTCATGCTGGTTTTTATAGACGTTTCATCAAAGATTTCAGTAAAATTTCTCGACCATTGTGTAATTTGTTGACCAAGGATAGTTCTTTTAATTTTGATAAAGATTGTCTAACAGCCTATAACATCCTTCGAACTGCTTTGACCACTGCACCCATTATCAAGCCCCCAGATTGGACCATACCTTTTGAAATCATGTGTGATGCTTCTGATTATGCTGTAGGGGCAGTTCTAGGACAGAAACTCAATCGAGAACCCCATGTAATTTATTATGCTAGCAAAACTCTTTCAGATGCACAAATGAACTATACTACCACTGAAAAAGAATTACTAGCAGTTGTGTTTGCCCTAGAAAAGTTTAGATCATATCTGTTAGGGTCTAAAGTTTTAGTTTATTCAGATCATGCAGCGTTGAGGCATCTTATATCAAAAAAGGATACAAAACCCAGACTAATTAGATGGATCCTTCTACTACAAGAATTTGATCTAGAAATCTTAGATAAGAAGGGTTCTGAAAATATGGTAGCAGATCATATCTCTAGGATCTCAGTGGAATACAATAAAGAAATAATCAGAGATAGGTTCCCTGATGAGCAATTATTCTCAATTTCCCATAGCAGTCTTCCCTGGTTTGCCCACATTGTGAATTATTTGGCAACAGGAAAAGTACCTTCCCACTGGACAAAACAAGAAAAAGATAGATTTTTCTCACAAATCAAATATTACTTTTGGGAAGACCCTGAATTATTTAAGTACTGTTCAGATCAGGTGATTAGGCGATGTGTTCCCGAAAGTGAATTCAAAAGTATACTTAACTTCTGTCATTCTCTTGCCTGTGGAGGACATTTTAGTGGAAAGAAAACTGCAGCAAAGGTACTGCAAAGTGGGTTTTATTGGCCAACTCTTTTTAAAGATGCACATGAATTTAGCCGTAATTGTCTCCAATGTCAACAAACAGGAAATATATCTCGAAAAGACATGATGCCCCTAAACCCTATCTTGGTTGTAGAAATTTTTGATGTATGGGGTATTGATTTTATGGGCCCATTTCCTTCCTCTTTTGGATTTGAATACATTCTAGTGGCAGTTGATTATGTGTCAAAATGGATTGAAGCCATGGCAACTCGAACCAATGATCATAAAGTTGTAATCAAGTTTATTCAGCATAATATCCTTAGTCGTTTTGGATGCCCAAGGGCTATAATTAGTGATGGGGGTACACATTTCACGAATAGACACTTTGAAGGATTAATGAACAATATGGAATTACTCATAAGGTAGCTACACCTTATCATCCCCAAACTAGTGGCCAAGTTGAAATATCAAATAGAGAAATTAAAATATCCTTGAGAAAACGGTGAGACCTGATAGGAAAGATTGGTCAGAACGTTTGGATGATGCATTATGGGCTTATCGTACTGCATTTAAAACTCCCATAGGAATGTCTCCTTACAGGCTCGTATTTGGAAAAGCCTGTCATTTACCTGTAGAATTAGAACACCGTGCATTTTGGGCTATCAAGCAATTTAATTATGATATGAAAAATGCAGGTGTCAATAGAAAACTCCAATTGAATGAGTTAGAAGAGCTACGAAATGAGGCATATGAGAGCTCAAAAATTTATAAAGAACGAACCAAAGCATATCATGACAAATTTATTAGTAGAAAAATTTTTGAACCAAATCAAAAAGTATGGCTTTACAATTCAAGATTACACCTTTTCCCTGGAAAACTTCGTTCACGATGGAATGGACCTTTTATAGTAACTCAAGTATTTCCCATGGAGCTGTAGAGCTTAAAGACCCCAAGCAAGGAAATACATTCAAAGTAAATGGCCAACGTTTGAAACCATATATAGAAGAAATTAATGATGGAGAAATTGTTGAATCAATTGATCTTGTGAACCCAACACTATCATAATAAGTAGCACAGTCTGGCTGAAGACTTTAAACTTAGCGCTCTTGGGAGGCAACCCAGTTTATTAGTTATTTTTAACTTTCTTTTCTTTTAGTGTGTTCTTTTAGTATGACCAGAGAAGAGCAACAGAAGCAGATTGAAAGAAGATGGCAACAATGAAACTTCCAACCTTCAAATACTCTACCAGGTAGTATCTTTCCTTGAAATTAATTATTATTTTTCTTCCATTAGGGACAATGGAAATTAAGTTGGGGGGAGGAAAAAGAATAATAAATCCTCGAGTAAAACTATAATCAGATGTGTACCAAATTCTGTCTCGATTTGAAGTTAATCAAGCAGTCTATTAATGAATTAATGGTTAGATTATTTTTGAAATACTGAGGAATAAATTATTAAGAAAACCTAATAAAAGGTAGGGTTTAGCCCAGAATAATTTTTAGAATAATTTCAGACCCTCCTGACCACTGATCTTAATAGTACAATCTACTTAATAAGGGTATGGGTGAAAATGTTATTCAAAAAAAAAAAAAATCTCTCTTAAAGTTAATAGATTAGGTTCTTAGCATTTTTCACTGAGTAACCGGGCCCCGTCACCTAAGAAAGTGATGTTGTTCGCGTAAAAAGGTGGGAATGTAAAAGAACCTAAAGTTAGTCCTACCTAAAGCCTTTTTAACTCGAGTAAGTAAGTCCGAGGGGTGTTTTACACCTAATGCCCTAAAACCAATTGGTTTGGGAGCCATTGGCCTAAAGCTCGCTACAAGGGTTAATTAGAAAGCAAGGGGTTAGGACATTGCACTGACTTTACATATAAATAAATAAATAAAGAACCAAAGTACAAAAGACATTACACCCAACCCAAATTAAGTTAGAAGACTTAATCAGAGAAGTGGAAAGTTGGTGAAGAAAGACTTCTATAAATTCTTATGGACTACACTTTATCACTAAAAAAAAAAACTTAATAATCCAATGAAGTACCTTCCTTATGATTTAAAAAAAAAAAAAAAAAAAAAAACTATAAGATAACTATCAATTCTTGGACTAGCTTGGTACATATTTCTAAATTTTTATTTGCTCGAGGACGAGTAAGATTCAAGTTGGGGGGAGTGATAAACGCATAAATAATTATCATTAAACCTATTAATTAATAATTTAACGTACCTATTATTATTTAATATTTTAATATTTTATATAATATTTTATAAAACTTATCAGTTTAAAGAGCTCGATTTTAGGGATTTAATGACGCAAACGGCACTCAAATCGGATTAAGATGAGCTCGAAATTGATTTTATATTTATATTTAGCACGGATTTTAAAGCGAAGTCGGCAAACCAAGTGCCGACTTCATCGTTTTCTCAGCTTTCCTCTGTTTCCGCCGATTCTTCTCTAAATCCAATCTAATCGTTTCCTCCATTAATTAAGGAATAATTAGATTGAAAGTTATAAAATTAGATGAATTAAATTCCTTTTGAATGAATTCTTAAGATTTCTCACTCATCAAAATTTGAAGGAATAGATTAACGGCTCTGGATTCTTAGTTTCCTCCATTAAGGAATAGATTAGATTGGAAGTTATTAAATTGAGATAATTAAATTCCTTTAGAAGGAATTTGAATTTTATTGATTATTTATCTAGATTTTTTTTGTTATTATCGTTGCTTCCGCTGCGTTCTCTGTTTCGAAACAGATAGGCTTGGGAGATAGGGGATTGGAAGGATTCGTTCGTCCAAAGCTTTGTTCCGGTGAAGAAAGCGCTGCAGCCGTCCATGACAGGCCGTGGAGAAGGCGCTGCATCCATGCTCTGCTCTGCTCCCAGACAATTACATAGGCGCTGCAGCCGTGGAGAAGGAAGAAGCAAGCTCTGTTCGTGCCCATCCAGGAGATCTCGTGGCGTCCAGGCGCTGCATCCGTGGAGGCTCTGCTCGTTAGGCGCGTGGCTTGGTTGATCCCGTTTTATTTTATTACTTTTTATTGCATGTTAAAAATTAAAACTTTCTATTTTAGATTTTAATATGCACTTTTGAATATTATTGAAATAAAATTTTATACATGTTTAATTGTTATTAAATTATAATTAAGTGAAAATAATTTAGACTGATCTATTCTAAAAGGGACGGGCCGTGATCTACGGGTACGGCCGTGCTCTTATAAGATAGAGCATATCTTATTATTTTACACTATTAATTATCTATTTAGTTATCTATTTAGTTAAATTTATAAAATATTTCAAGATAATCACTAAAGTCCCTATGGAATCGATCCCTTACTCTCGCTATCCTAATAGTGAAATTAAGGTGTTTAAATCATTGCGCTACGACACGCATCAGTTGCCTCCCAAGAGCGCTAAGTTTAAAGTCTTCAGCCAGACTGTGCTACTTATTATGATAATGTTGGGTTCACAAGATCAATTGATTCAACAATTTCTCCATCATTAATTTCTTCTATATATAGTTTCAAACGTTGGCCATTTACTTTGAATGTATTTCCTTGCTTGGGGTCTTTAAGCTCTACAGCTCCATGGGAAAATACTTGAGTTACTATAAAAGGTCCATTCCATCATGAACAAAGTTTTCAAGGGAAAAGTGTAATCTTGAATTGTAAAGCCATACTTTTTGATTTGGTTCGAAGATTTTTCTACTAATAAATTTGTCATAATATGCTTTGGTTCGTTCTTTATAAATTTTGAGCTTTCATATGCATCATTTTGTAGCTCTTCTAACTCATTCAATTGAAGTTTCCTATTGACACCTGCATTTTTTATATCATAATTAAATTGCTTGATGGCCCAAAATGCACGGTGTTCTAATTCTACAGGTAAATGATAGGCTTTTTCAAATACAAGCCTGTAAGAGACATTCCTATGGGAGTTTTAAATGCAGTACGATAAGCCCATAATGCATCATCCAAACGTTCTAACCAATCTTTCCTATCAGGTCTCACCGTTTTTTCAAGGATATGTTTAATTTCTCTATTTGATATTTCAACTTGGCCACTAGTTTGGGGATGATAAGGTGTAGCTACCTTATGAGTAATTCCATATTGTTCATTAATCCTTCGAAGTGTCTATTCGTGAAATGTGTACCCCCATCACTAATTATAGCCCTTGGGCATCCAAAACGACTAAGGATATTATGCTGAACAAACTTGATTACAACTTTATGGTCATTGGTTCGAGTTGCCCTGGCTTCAATCCATTTTGACACATAATCAACTGCCACTAGAATGTATTCAAATCCAAAAGAGGAAGGAAATGGGCCCATAAAATCAATACCCCATACATCAAAAATTCCTACAACCAAGATAGGGTTTAGGGGCATCATGTCTTTTCGAGAAATATTTCCTGTTTGTTGACATTGGAGACAATTACGGCTAAATTCATATGCATCTTTAAAAAGAGTTGGCCAATAAAACCCACTTTGCAGTACCTTTGTTGTGGTTTTCTTTCCACTAAAATGTCCTCCACATGCAAGAGAATGACAGAAGTTAAGTATACTTTTGAATTCACTCTCGGGAACACATCGCTTAATCATCTGATCTGAACAGTACTTAAATAATTCAGGGTCTTCTTAAAAGTAATATTTGACTTGTGAGAAAAATCTATCTTTTTCTTGTTTTGTTTAGTGGGAAGGTACTTTTCCTGTTGCCAAATAATTTACAATGTGGGCAAATCAGAGAAGAATGCTATAGGAAATTGAAAATAATTGCTCATCAGGGAACTTATCTCTCTAATTATTTCTTTATTGTATTCCACTGAGATCCTAGAGATATGATCTGCTACCATATTTTCAGAACCCTTCTTATCTAAGATTTATAGATCAAATTCTTATAGTAGAAGGATCCATCTAATCAGTCTGGGTTTTGTATCCTTTTTTGATATAAGATGCCTCAACACTGCATGATCTGAATAAATTAAAACCTTATATCCTAACATATATGATCTAAACTTTTCTAGGGTAAACACAACTACTAGTAATTCTTTTTCAGTGGTAGTATAGTTCATTTGTGCTGAAAGAGTTTTGCTAGCATAATAAATTACATGGGGTTCTCGATTGAGTTTCTATCTTAGAACTGCCCCTACAGCATAATCAGAAGCATCACACATAATTTCGAAGGGTATGGTCCAATCTGGGGGCTTGATAATTGGTGCAGTGGTCAAAGCAGTTCGAAGGATGTTATAGGCTGTTAGACAATCTTCATCAAAATTAAAAGAACTATCTTTAGTCAACAAATTACACAATGGTCTAGAAATTTTACTGAAATCTTTGATGAAGCATCTATAAAAACCAGCATGACCAAGGAAAGATCGTACTTGTTTAACTGAGGTTGGGGGTGGTAGATTTGAGATCAATCCAACCTTGGCTTTATCAACCTCAATACCTCGCTCTGAAACAATGTGTCCAAGCACAATTCCCTCACGAACCATAAAATGGCTCTTCTCCCAACTTAGGACAAAATTCATTTCCATACATCGTTTCAGTACCTTAGTTAAGTTCTCGAGGCAGCTATCAAATGATGCATCAAAAACTAAAAAATCATCCATAAATACTTCCAAAAATTGACCAATCATATCAGAAAATATGGCTAACATACATCGTTGAAAAGTGGCTGGTACATTACAAAGACCAAATGGCATACGTCTAAAGGCAAATGTTCCAAAGGGACAGGTGAAGGTGGTCTTTTCTGATCTGTAGGAAATATTGGGACTTGATTGTATCCTGAATATCCATCTAAGAAACAAAAGAAACTTTGTCCCGCTAGCCGTTCTACAATTTGATTGATAAAAGGCAAAGGAAAGTGGTCTTTCCTAGTCACGGCATTCAACTTTCGATAATCTATACACACTCTCTAACTAGTTGATGTCCGAGTAGAAATTGATTCGCCCTTTTCATTTTAATCACGGTAATACCCGATTTTTTAGGTACTACTTGGATTAGACTGACCCATTGACTATCTGAAATTGGATAAATGATACTAGCATCAAGCCATTTACTACTTCTTTCTTAACAACATCCCTGTTGGCCCAGATGGCAACCCAAGAGGGGGGGGGTGAATTGGGTTCTTAAAAATTTAAGCCTTTTTAACTTTAGTTGATTAGTTAGCAAAATGTGCAAGTGAGAGGCTAACTTTAATCAATACATAAGCAAATAATAAAAGAGATAGAGAGAGAGAAAATATAGCACGGCAAACACAAGATAATTTTATAGTGGTTCGGTGCAACCAACACCTACGTCCACTCCCAAGATTCACTTGGGTCCACACTATAATCTCTTCGATTACAGCCGAGTTGTTTTACAAGTTCACAACTCAAACTTGTTGTTTTCCCGGGATCACAACGAACCCAGCCGGTTTTACACGGGCTCACCAGCACAAAACCCTACACGTTGTTTTTCACGGGCTCACAACTAACCCAACACAAGCACTTCGGCTTGCAACGAGGTATAATAACCTCCACTGATTCAATCCACTGATTGAATCAGCAAACAACCAAAATAACAGAGTTTAAATATAGAAACGCTCCCCTTGAGCAAATATACAAATAAAGTATAAAAAGGGTTAGAAAAGCCTGATAAGATTGCAGATGGTTATGGCTTTGGCTTTCTTCCTTCTCCTCTTTAACTTCTCTTGAAGTATTGAATCAGGCCTCAGCAAGATTCTTGACCGTTTGAAAACTTTGGAGTTGAGATGAAGCTTTTTCTCCTTTTGTTGAATGTTGAAAATCCTTCGATTTGATCTTTGAAAAGCTTTTGGATTTTCTTTTGACTCTTGTGGATTGATGATCTGGAGCAGACGAAACTTCCTCTTTGATTTCACTCCTTTTGAATCACTCTATTTTGAACTAGAAGATTTTTCCAATAAAGCTCTGTTTTTCCCTCTTTTTGGATAAGGCAGTAATCTCTCTTTTCTTGTTTTTTTTTTTTTGTTGTATATCTCTTTTTGATTTGAAATAGGCTCCTCTATTTATAGATTCTGCAAAGATATAGCCGTTAGAAACATAGAAAAATAGCCGTTATTCAAAAATATTACCGTTAGAGCTGATGTGGCATCCAGAAAAAATTGCGTCCAGATTCCGTGGAGTCGGCTCGAGCACTGCGTGAGTCGGCTCGAACACTCGATTCCAGAAACACCTAACTTTCAAGGGTCGACTCGAGATATGCGGGGAGTCGACTCGAGAAGTGCTCAAAAATGAGCCTCTCTGCCGTCTGAGTCGAGTCGGCTCGCACAGTCCATGAGTCGGCTCGCGAAGGTTCAAGGGTCGACTCTTGAAAACTCAAGTGTTGACTCAGGACAACATTGAAAAACAGACATTTGGGGAGTCGACTCGGAAACCCTTGAGTCGGCTCGGGAGCGATACAAAAATCAGAAAAATGTTCTGATAGACTTTAAAACTCGTCCCAAATAAATTTAAATATAAATGTGACTTGAATAGAATTGATTTGATCATTAATTCAAGACATTTTTCATTAAGTTATTGATTATCAAACGAGTAGTATAAGAATTCTTTTTGAAATCTCAAGTTTAATTCATGAAATCTCAAGTATAATCTCAAGTATAAAAATTCTTTTTTGTTTTAATTGATTCAAGAACTCATTGAATGTAAACATTGATAGTTTATATTTTTTATTTTTAAATAAACTCATGGTATTTGATAAATAATTCATTGTTTCTATTAATATATTCATGGCTTTTGGAAATCATCAAAATCAATAGAGTTTGGGCAATTATGTTTCAATAATTTCTCAACAATCTCCCCCTTTTTGATGATGACAAAAATATTGAGTATATGCATTATAAAATTAAAAAATTTATGATACCAAAATCAACTTTTGTGTTCATGGAAAGGCTCCCCCTCAATGAGGTAGCTCCCCCTATGAACCTCAATTTTATAATTCATTCAAAATTTTTCAAATTCAAAAACTTAAGCAAATAAACCTTTTCTTTATGAAATTCAAATTATCTCTTCCCCTTATATGAAACATATATTTTTTTTTTCTTATTTAATTCTCTCCCCCTTATTTAATTAGGGCAATTAAAAGCATATAAGGTTTAAACAAATCTCTTCCTCTTAAATATGATGATGCATATACGATTAAATCATATAAATCTCTCCCCCTTTTTGTAATCAACAAAAAGGTTGAGATGCATCAGAGCATCAACTTGATTAAATTCATTCGAATTCATTCAGCATCTAAGTTATCAATTGAGTATTGAGATATTCAAAATTATATCAAATTAAACATAAGCATTCAAGGATATTCAAAGGTACTCATAATTGAAATGAACATAACTTTTCTCATTACTTCAAAAGTATGTCAAATTACATCAAAATGTAGCATAATCTCATTGTAATGAAATTAAACTAACTTAAATTCATCAAAGTTCAAATACAGTCATATTAAAGCAAAACTTCCTAGATACAATCTAGTAAGGAAATCTAGAAATACAAACTATGATAAGTATCAAAATCATTTGACACGCTTGAAAACTATACTCTTTAAGTGTCCAATTATTTCCATGATATCATCCTTTTGTGATTTGTTAAAGTCATTCATAGTTACTTGTATCTGATCAACTGCAGCATCAATATCTCTTCTTAAATGATTAGTTCTATCAAGATACACATTGGATCCATCAGCTATCCCTTGAAGTCTTTCAAATATCTTCTTAAGCTCAGCATTGAGTGAATCCACATGGGTACCAACAGAAAATGAAAGTAAGTCAAGTCTTGAAATGATGTCTTCCTTTAATTCTCTAATATCTTCTCTCAATTGACCAATTTCATCTTTTCAAATCCCATTTCCTTCAACTGTGACCCTACAAGCAATCCCTCTCTCTCAAACAAATCAAAGTCAAACTTCCTTCCTGTAGTAATGACTCTACTCGCAAGGTGATCTACCTGAGGAGTAGTGGCAATAGGAGCAGGCGAGTCGTCCGAAGAGGAAGAAGGCGAAGAGTCCGGAGTCGGCTCGCGAACGGGTCGACGCACGGTCTTCTTTCTTTTCATCCCGGCACTGCTACTACTAGCACCACGGGTTTTGGGGGCCATTGAATCAAAGTGGAATGATTGTTTAAGGATTTTGGAAGATTTTGGAAGGTTTGAAGGGTTTTGGAGGGTTTTGAAAATGATTTGGAATGATTAGAATCGATCGATGGGTCGGCTCGTGCCCTAATAAAGCGATTTGGGACCACGTCGAGTCGACTCGCGCAAAGCATAGAGTCGGCTCGGGTAAGTCACAGAGCGTAGACTCGATCTCGAGTCGACTCGCTCAGAGAAGAGATCGACTCCTGAGTTTCAGCAGAAACTCGAGTCGACTCCGATACTCTCGAGTCGGCTCCGAAACCATTTCAGAGTAAAAAATCAAAATTTTTCAGAGTGTCTGAAATGAACCCGGATTTGATCTTTGAGTATGATTAAAAATCATGGATTTTGATAGATCAAATTGATATGAGTTCTAGATAAAATTTCCTTAAGATTTTGAGAAATTGAAAGAACTCTAGATATATTTCCTTAGAGGTTTCAAAATCTATCCAAAAGGGTTACAAATTCCTAACTCTCCTCTAAGATAACAAAATCTTTCTTCGCTTAAAGGTTTTGTAAAGATGTCAGCTAGTTGTTCTTCAGTGTTTACATAATCTAAACAAATTTATCATTAGCTACATGTTCCCTTATAAAATGATATCTAATTTCTATGTGTTTTGTCCTTGAGTGTTGAATCGGATTTTTAGTTAAATTGATTGCGCTAGTGTTATCACATCTTATGGGTGTTTTATCAAGTGTGATACCATAGTCTTCAAGTTGTCGCTTAATCCACAGGATTTGCGCACAGCAACTTCCAGCTGCTACATATTCAACTTCAGTAGTTGATAATGCAACTGAATTTTGCTTTTTGCTAAACCATGTGATTAAGTTACTTCCTAAGAAATGCCATGCACCACTTGTGCTTTTTCTATCTAGTTTACATCCAGCATAATCAGAATCCGAATATGCAATTAGGTTTAAAGTTGAGTCTCTAGAATACCATAAACCTACATTTTTCGTTCCATTTAAGTATCTTAAAATTCTTTTAACAGCTATTAAATGTGATTCTTTAGGTTCAGATTGAAATCTAGCACATAAACATACTGAAAACATAATATCTAGTCTACTTGCTGTTAAATAAAGAAGGGATCCGATAATACCTCGATAATACTTTTGATCAACCTTCTTACCTTCTTCATCTTTGTCCAGCTTGCATGAAGGACTCATTGGAGTTTCGAGGGGTTTCATTGTTTCCATACCAAACTTTTTGAGTAGTTCTCTTGTGTATTTGGTTTGGTTGATAAAGATTCCCTCCTTGCATTGTTTGATTTGGAGTCCAAGGAAGAAGTTGAGTTCTCCCATCATGCTCATCTCGAATTCTCCCTGCATCAACTTTGCAAATTCTTGACAAAGAGAATCGTTAGTAGCACCAAAAATAATGTCATCTACGTATATTTGTACTACAAGCAAATCTTTATTTTTTCTTTTCAAAAATAGTGTTTTATCAACATTACCTCTTGTAAAATCATTTTCTATTAAGAATTTACTTAACCTATCATACCAAGCTCTAGGTGCTTGTTTCAAACCATATAAAGCTTTGTGCAATTTAAAAACGTGATTTGTAAATTCATGATCTTCAAAACCTGGTGGTTGTTCTACATACACCTCTTCATTTATAAATCCATTTAAAAATATGCTTTTAACGTCCATTTGAAATAAGTTAAAATTCATGTGACATGCAAATGCAAGTAACAATCTAATGGCTTCCAATCTAGCTACAGGTGCAAAGGTTTCATCAAAATCAATACCTTCCTCTTGATTATATCCTTTTGCAACTAATCTAGCTTTGTTTCTAATTACTATGCCATTTTCATCTAATTTATTTCTAAAAACTCATTTTGATCCTATTACTGAATGATTTTTAGGTCTTTCAACTAGTGTCCAAACATTATTTCTAGTAAATTGATTTAGTTCTTCTTGCATTGCTATCATCCAATTATTATCTTTCTCAGCTTCTTCAATAGTTTTAGGTTCTATTTGAGAGACAAATGCAAGATGATTACTAATATTTCTCATAAATGATCTAGTTCTTATTCCTTGAGAAGGATCACCTATAATCAATTCCTTAGGATGACTATAAGCATATCTCCAATCTCTTAGAAGATCTATATCATTATGATCATTATTAACATCACCGACCTTATGTGAATCATCATCTTTAGCCTCTTGTTCATGATCAGAAGATACTTCAATATTAAGTTTTTCAAGATCTTTTTCAATTATATTTGTATCTTCCTCATCATCAATCTTTTCAGATCCAGTTGCTAAAGATTCATCAAAAACTACATGTATGGATTCTTCTACTATTAAGGTTTTCTTGTTAAAGATTCTATATGCCTTACTAGTCGTTGAATAACCTAAAAAATTCCTTCATCAGATTTAGCATCAAATTTTCCTAAGTTGTTTTTACCATTATTATGAATGAAACATTTACATCCAAATGCATGAAAGTATTTTATATTTGATTTTCTTTCATTCCATAATTCATAAGGTGTTTTCTTTAATATTGGTCTTATTAATGCTCTATTTAAGATGTAACATGCTGTGTTAATTGCTTCCGCCCAAAAATACTTTGGTAAGTTGCTTTCGCATAGCATGGTACGGGCCATATCTTCTAAGGTTCTATTTTTTCTTTCAACTACACCGTTTTGTTGTGGAGTCCTAGGGGCTGAAAAGTTATGATTAATTCCATTTTCAGAACAAAAACTTTCAAATAAGTGATTTTCAAATTCAGTTCCATGATCACTTCTTAGAGACACTATGGTAGTGTTTTTCTCATTTGTGACTTTCTTGAAGAATTTCAGAAATATCGAGAAAGTCTCATCTTTGTGAGCTAAAAACATCACCCAAGTGTACCTAGAGTAATCATCTACAATCACTAAACCATATTCTTTCCTTCTAGACTTGTGGTTCTAGTTGGTCCGAAAAGATCCATGTGAAGTAGCTCTAGAGGCCTAGAAGTTGAAACAGTATTTTTAGATTTGAAAGAACTTCTAGTTTGTTTTCTAAATTGACATGCATCACAGATTTTGTTATTTTCAAAATCTAACTTAGGTAAACCTTTAACTAAATCCATCTTAATTAGTTTTGAAATAAGGTGTGTGCTTGCATGACCTAATCTACGATGCCATAACCATCCAATATCATTTATGTTAGCATTGTCAGCAATTAGGCAATGACTACTTTCAGATAATTTGTCTAAGTCAACTAAGTACACATTGCCATGTCTATAACCAGTAAAAACAATGCTATCATTAATGGAATCAGATACTATGCAAATAGAAGATTTAAATGAAACATTAAAGTTCTTATCACATAGTTGGCTTATACTAATTAAATTATGCTTTAAACCATCAACATAAAGTACATTATCAATAATTATAGATGGAGCTATGCGAACTTTACCAAGGCCCATAATTTGACCTTTACCGTTATCGCCAAACGTCACAACTCCACCTTTCTTTTCTTCTAGGGTGATGAATTCCTCTTTGTCACCCGTCATATGTCTTGAGCAGCCACTATCAAGATACCACTTTTTCTTTGATCTTTTGGCTACAAGACATTCCTGCAATATAATCAAACTTTATGTTTAGGTACCCAAGCTTTCTTGGGTCCTTCATGGTTAGTAGCAACAAAAATTGTTCCTTTCGGAACCCATATTTTCTTTGCTTTAACATTTAACTTGTTGTTATTATTTAATGTTTTGCATTCAAATGATTTATGACCTTTTTCATTGCATTTAAAACAAGTTATATTACTTTGATTGGCTTTTATAAAAATATTCTTTAAAGATTTTTGTTTCCTATACGTATTATAACCTAGGCCAGCTTTATCGAAAACAGCTTTTTGATTATCTAAAATCATGTTTAGTTTAGTTGAACTTAAGGTGAATTTCTCAACAATGTCTTTATATTTTATAACTTCTTTCTTTAATGAATCATTGTCTTTAACTTGCTGTTCTTTTTCTAAAGCTAAGGTTTCTAATTGATCTTTTAAATCTTTTGTTGAGTTTTTAGTTTCAGATTTCAACAAATCTATTTCTTGATTAAAATTATCTCTTTCTTTGCTAAGTTCTTCTTTTTCATTAGTTAAGTTCTTAACTTCTAAAGCTAATTCATTTTTACTTTTAGCTAAGCTAATATTATCATTTTTCAAAAACTTATACTTCTTTTTCAAAGATTTAAAATCAATCATAAGTTCATTGAAAGCCTCAAACATTTCATCAAAAGTGAATTCATCATTCGAGTTTTCAGAACTTACCTCATTGTCATTGTCGTCGTTGTTGGCCATGAAGCAGATATTGGCAACTTCCTTTTGTTCTTCTTCTTCCGACGAGGAAGATTCATCAGACCACGTTGCCATGTATGCTTTCTTCTTTTTCTTGTAGGCCTTTTTCAGCAAAGGACAATCATATCGAAAGTGCCCTGGCTTTTTACACTCATAACATACTGAGGGCTCTTTCTCTTTTTCTTTCTCCTTGTCCTTTTTCTTATCTTTTTCTCCATCAATTCTTGCTCCAAATTTCTTTTTATGGAAGGGCCTTTTTCTCATAAACTTTCTGAATTTTTTGGCCAAGAGAGCAGTTTCATCATCATCTTCATCATTACTTTCACTGCTGCTCTCTTCCATTTCTGCAGTTTTGAGGGCAAGTATTTTCTTTCTTTTTGTTTCCTCCTCAACATGCTGCTTCATTGTCAGCTCGTGGGTCATTAGGGATCCTAGAAGCTCCTCTAAAGGTAATGCATTGAGGTCCTTTGCTTCTTGGATAGCAGTGACTTTCGCTTCCCACGATCTTGGTAGTGACCTAAGAATTTTGCGCACAAGGTCAGCATTAGAATAAATTCTACCAAGACTCTTTAAACCATTCACAATATCAGTGAATCTAGTGAACATATATGTGATGGTTTCAGTTTGTTCCATTGTAAACAATTCATATTTATGAACCAAAATATTTATTTTTGATTCCTTAACTTGGTTTGTTCCTTCATGTGTTATTTCCAACCTATCCCAAATTTTTTTTGCGGAATTACATGTTGAGATTCGGTTGAATTCATTAGAGTCTAAAGAACAATATAAAATGTTAATGGCTTTAGCATTTAATTGAGCCATTCTTCTATCATTATCATTCCAATCCCTTTCGGGCTTAGGAACAAGAATGCCTTCAACTAAGTGTGTGGGTGTACTAGGTCCATTAGTTATTACTCCCCATAATTCATAGTCAGAAGCTTGAATGAATATTCTCATTCTTGCTTTCCAATATGAATAGTTGGTTCCATTAAATAAAGGAGGTCGATTCGTAGAATGACCTTCAGCAAAACATGAACCACTTTGTGTTGCCATAAGGATCTTTAACCCTTGATCGTGAGATCAAATTCTAAATGAGCACTTGCTCTGATACCAATTGTTGGCCCAGATGGCAACCCAAGAGGGGGAGGGTGAATTGGGTTCTTAAAAATTTAAGTCTTTTTAACTTTAGTTGATTAGTTAGCAAAATGTGCAAGTGAGAGGCTAACTTTAATCAATACACAAGCAAATAATAAAAAGAGATAGAGAGAGAGAAAATATAGCACGGCAAACACAAGATAATTTTATAGTGGTTCGGTGCAACCAACACCTACGTCCACTCCTAAGATTCACTTGGGTCCACACTATAATCTCTTCAATTACAGCCGAGTTGTTTTACAAGTTCACAACTCAAACTTATTGTTTTCCCGGGATCACAACGAACCCAGCCGGTTTTACACGGGCTCACCAGCACAAAACCCTACACGTTATTTTTCACGGGCTCACAACTAACCCAACACAAGCACTCCGGCTTGCAACGAGGTATAATAACCTCCACTGATTCAATCCACTAATTGAATCAGCAAACAACCAAAATAATAGAGTTTAAATATAGAAACGCTCCCCTTGAGCAAATATACAAATAAAGTATAAAAAGGGTTAGAAAAGCCTGATAAGATTGTAGATGGTTGTGGCTTTGGCTTTCTTCCTTCTCCTCTTTAACTCCTCTTGAAGTATTGAATCAGGCCTCAGCAAGATTCTTGACCGTTTGAAAACTTTGGAGTTGAGATGAAGCTTTTTCTCCTTTTGTTGAATGTTGAAAATCCTTCGATTTGATCTTTGAAAAGCTTTTGGATTTTCTTTTGACTCTTGTGGATTGATGATCTGGAGCAGACGAAACTTCCTCTTTGATTTCACTCCTTTTGAATCACTCTATTTGAACTAGAAGATTTTTCCAATAAAGCTCTGTTTTTCCCTCTTTTTGGATAAGGCAGTAATCTCTCTCTTTTTTTTTTTTTTGTTGTATATCTCTTTTTGATTTGAAATAGGCTCCTCTATTTATAGATTCTGCAAAGATATAGCCGTTAGAAACATAGAAAAATAGCCATTATTCAAAAATATTACCGTTAGAGCTGATGTGGCATCCAGAAAAAATCGTGTCCAGATTCCATGGAGTCGGCTCGAGCACTGCGTGAGTCGGCTCGAACACTCGATTCCAGAAACACCTAACTTTCAAGGGTCGACTCGAGATATGCGGGAAGTCGACTCGAGAAGTGCTAAAAAATGAGCCTCTTTGCCGTCTGAGTCGAGTCGGCTCGCACAGTCCATGAGTCGGCTCGCGAAGGTTCAGGGGTCGACTCTTGAAAACTCAAGTGTCGACTCAGGACAACATTGAAAAATAGACATTTGGGGAGTCAACTCGGAAACCCTTGAGTCGGCTCGGGAGCGATACAAAAATCAGAAAAATGTTCTGATAGACTTTAAAACTCGTCCCAAATAAATTTAAATATAAATGTGACTTGAATAGAATTGATTTGATCATCAATTCAAGATATTTTCCATTAAGTTATTGATTATCAAATGAGTAGTATAAGAATTCTTTTTGAAATCTCAAGTTTAATTCATGAAATCTCAAGTATAATCTCAAGTATAAAAATTCTTTTTTGTTTTAATTGATTCAAGAACTCATTGAATGTAAACATTGATAGTTTATATTTTTCATTTTTAAATAAACTCATGGTATTTGATAAATAATTCATTGTTTCTATTAATATATTCATGGCTTTTGAAATCATCAAAATCAATAGAGTTGGGGCAATTATGTTTCAATAATTTCTCAACAATCCCTCATGTTCGGATTTAGCCTTCGTTGCATGTCTCTATGTGGTTTGGCTTCAATTTCACTATGAATGTGGTGCATGCAAACGAAAGGATCAATTTCCTTAAGATCAGCTATTGTTCATCCAATTGTCTCTTTATATTCTTTAAGTATATCTACCAATTTATCTTTCTACTCAGAAGTTAGGATAGATGCAATGTTTACTGGGAGGGTATCATGCATTGGGTCCAAGGAATGAATATTTTAAGTTATCTGGAAGAGGTTTCAATTCTAATTGGGGTGGTTCTTCCAAGGATGGTATTAAAGGGTTTGGTTTAGTTGGAAGTGGTTCGTATTTTATAGTCCAAGGAGGGATGGTGTCAAACTTAGGTGGTTCTAATAACATGTTTATCTCTTTGGTGTACTCATCAATATCAAAGTCATCTATTCCAAAATGTGTAAGATATGTTTGTAAAGGATCTGAATCAATCAAACTTTGGAATTTTTATCTGCTACTTCCTCTATCATGTTTACTTCATTTAAATCATACACAGGTGGTCCTTGGGAAGTATTAAAAATATTTAATCTCATCTTCTTGTTTCGAAAAGATACATCCATCACACCTGCTCTACAATTTATACATGCATTAGCGGTAGCTAGAAAAGGTCGTCCAAAGATGATGGGAATTTGGTTAGGATTACCGCTAGATTCCATATCTAACACAAGGAAGTCGACAGGAAAATAGAATTCATCCACCTTTACTAATACATCTTCCAATATTCCATGAGGTTCTTTGACTGATCTATCTGCCAATTGTAGTGTTACTGTAGTGGGTTTCAACTCTCCAAATCCGAATAATTCATACACTGAATTTGGGAGAAGGTTTACACTCGCACCCAAATCTAATAATGCTTTCTTGATTGTAAAGTTTCCTATGACACATGATATAATTGGGGTACCAGGATCTTTTAGTTTGGGTGGGGTTATTTGCTGAACAACTGAGCTGACTTGCTCAGTCAAATGGATCTTTTTTGGTATTTATGACTTGGCTTTCCGTTTTTGTGTGCATAGATCCTTCAAAAATTTGGCATAAGCCGAAACTTGCTTGATAGCATCGAGAAGATGTAAGTTTATTTGGACTTGCTTAAATAACTCGAGCATCTCATTCATCTTTATATTCTTCTTATCTGAAGGCAAAGGAGATTCTAAAGCACTAGGGAATTGGGCTTTAGGTGTGATTGCTTGATCATTGAATTCCTTTTCTTCTTCATTTCTTCTCTTTTCTGGTTTAGCCACTTCTAATTTCTGGGTTGGTTCAAGTGGGTTCAATGTTTTTCCACTTCTGAGAGTCATGATTGATTGAGCATGTTCTGGAAATTTGTCAGGACTATTGAAACCCTCATCCATGAATTGTCCTTTCGGGTTATCAATAGGCTGACTAGGTAACTTACCCTCCTCCCTTCTACTGAATACTGTGGCCAATTGACCTATCTGAGTTTCTAGTTTTGCAATAGACTGTGTGTGGGAGTGAAGGATTTGGGTATTCATTTCTAGCCCTTTCAATGCTTGTAACACTTTGTCTTCAAAAGTAGGATGATTATTCGATGGAGGTTGTGGGATGTTTGGATATTGTGAATATGGCATGCTTCTAAAATTGGTTTCTTGATAATTAGGTCTAATCGATGATTGGCTACATGTGGAGGTTTCCAAGAAAAATTTGGATGATTTTGCCAGCTAGGATTGTAAGTATTTGCAAATGGATCATTTCCTGTTCTAGGAGCTAATCGGGTTTGGGCTTGGTGGGCTTGCTCTTGAACAAGTTTAGGAAATTGGTATGCAGCTGGACATTCACCTATAGAATGGGTTGGACTCGAACAAATTATGCAAACCTTATGTAATTGAGTAGATAGGGAAGAGATGTTTCTAACTTATAGAATCCGGTCAAGTTTATGGGATAATTCATCTACCTTAGTATAGATATCTGTAGAATGACATATTTCATATATTCCACCTCTTTTAGGTTCTACGGGAGGGTCTCGACGAGCAGCTGACATGTGATGTAATGAATTCTCACTCAATGTCTCAAAGAGTTGTCAAGCTTCATGTTCATTTTTTAACATAAATGTCCCACCACATGAAGCATCAACCATTTACCGATGCTTTTCTGATAAACTATCATAAAAGCACTAAACCAGTTGCCATTTGGGTATAGCATGATGTGGACATTTTCTAATCAGTTCTTTTAATCTCTCCCATGTCTCATGGAATATTTCTCCATCTATCTGGGAAAAACTTGTTATTGCTTTTCTAATTTGATTTGTTTTTCCTATAGGAAAATATTTCTTAAGAAACTCTCTCTGAAGATGATCCCAAGTTGAAATTATTACAGTGTCTAATGAATTTAACCAATATTTGGCTTTATCTTTTAGGGAAAAAGGGAATAACTTAAGCCTAGTACATCATCAGAGAAATTTTGAATCTTGACAGTTAAGAAAATTTCCAAGAATTCATCTAAGTGTTTATAGGGATCCTCATTTGTAAGTCCATAGAAAGATGGTAACATTTAGATTGCACTTGACTTAATTTTGTATTGGGCAGCCTCTATTGGAGGCACTTGAATGCAGGGAGAGTAGGTATACCTTGAAGGAGTGAAATACTCTTTTAACTGTCGTGGTTGATTATTTTCGTTATTAGGATCCATAATTCTGAGTCTGTTTGCTCTAATAGTTCTTTCTATCTCACGATCTAAGGATATAAGGTTGGGTTGCAACGATCAGCGACCAAGTATACACCCTACCAATGATTCTAAAGCAAACAATAATTCAGTTTATTATTATTATTATTATTATTTTAATAGAAGAAAAAGAGGGAGATTCTAAAGAAAATACCCTAAAAATTCCTAGAACTAAGAGGAATGAATAATTTAATTAGGGTTTAATAATTCTTAGCAATCAAGTTAGCAAAGATTAGACTCTCTATTCTAGGTTTACCCTAGATCTAGACAGCTCCTAACTTCCAAGACCACCTTGAAGCCCTTCAAGTCAAAAATTAGCTAATCAACTAGTTGAGGATAAGGTCAGTGGGGGTCCCCCCGTTGCTTACTAGGTAAGCGAACAGAACCAATTAAGTAACCACTTTCCTTTCCTTTTCTAGACACCAGTTAAGCGATCAATCTCGATCCGGTCCAACTCTTTTGGGTGCCTTATCCTATTGAGCTCGAATTCCTTAAGGGCTGACGTCTAATTAGTTTTAGAGTTTTAGGTTTGGGTTAATGCAAAATGAAGGATGTGGTTTGTGGGCTAAGGAAGGGTGATAAAATCCTCACCTTATCTTGATTAGGGGTTTATGCCCTTAAAGTTAATTATGATAATGCTATGCAACAAACAGATGTCCAACTCTTGAAATTATCAAACAAAATTAATCTACAACTTTTTTTTTAGAGATTTTTGTGATTAGGTTTCTAATTTCCTAATAAATTATTAGATGTCAATGGAAGAATTTTGAGTTTTATTTTTTTTTAAAAAATAACTTTACCTAAGTCAATCTAAGCATAAAAAAATAAATAAAATATTTTTTTAATTTTTAATTTTTTAATTAATTTTTTTTAATTTTTTTAATTTTTTTAATTTTTTTAATTATTTGTTTTTTTAAAAAAATTAATTATATTTTATGGAAAGTGTCTTAGGGTTTTCTTCAAATTTTTTTTTAGTTAAAAAAATGATTAGGTTAAAAATGGATTTGTGATCAAAAGGGGAAATATGTTTTTTTATGTTAAAAAGAACATATGCAACTCTAACAATTAAGGTAATAAAATAAAGAGACAATAATGAATAAAATTAAGAGAAAATTAATCTGATTTTTTTTTAATTTTTTTTTCAAAATAACACACTTAAGTCCCCGGCAACGGCGCCAAAAATCTGATGCGTATCGTAGTGCAACGATTAAACACCTTAATTTCACTATTAGAATAGTGAGAGTAAGGGATCGATTCCACAGGGACTCTAGCGATTATTTTGAAATAAATTTATAAATTTAACTAAATAGATAATTAGTAGTGCAAAATAATCAAGATATGATCTATCTTATAAGAGCACGGCCCGTATCCGTAGATCACGGCCCGTCCCTTTTAAGAATAGATCAGTCTAAATTATTTTCACTTAAATAAAATTTAATAATAATTAAACATAAATAAAAATTTTATTTTAATAACATCCAAGAGTGCATAGAAGAGCTTTATTTGCTAATATTAAGAAGGCAACAAAAAGCAATAAATTCTCCTAAATCAAACCGGGCTGAACAGGTGATGAAGACTTTCTCCCTCCTTTGCATGTGCCTCCCGAATCATGAACTCTCCCTCCTCTGCATGTGCCTCCCAAATCACGAACTCATCATGGGAACAGAGCTCCTTCAAAGCCACGGATGGAACAGAAGGCACGCACAGGACTCCGTTAATCCACGGACGCGGAACCCACTGACGGCTGCTTCACGAACCACGGATGCAGTGCCTCCACGGACTTCTCCCTCCCAAACGAAGCCTCTATGCTGCTATTTATAGAAGCCCAGACACGGCCTAAACGTGGTGAAGCAACTGTTGCCAAAATAGAGGACACGGAGAAGCAACGAACGGCGCAGAGAAAATCCCGGAGAAATCGTGAATAAAATCAAAATTCCTTCAAGATGAATTTAATTCTACCAATTTGATAACCTCTTATCTAATTTATTCCTTAATTGGCGAAGGAAAAGATTAGATTTGAATAGGAAAAAGAATCGGCTGACTGTTGAGAAGACGATGAGGTCGGAACTGGGTTTGCCGACTTTGCTTTAAAATTCATGCTAAATCCTTATAAAATTAATTCCGAGCTCTTTTTAAGTCCGATTTGAGTGTCGTTTGCATCATTAAATTTCTAAAATCGAGCTCTTCAAATTGATAAGATTTTACCTAAAATATTATATAAATTATTAAAATATTAAATAATAATAAGTACTTTAAATTATTAATTAATAGGTTTAATGATAATTATTTATGCATTTATCAGCAGGCGTCCGGTGAGTGGAATAAACCACCTCCGGCCAATGATGGGACACCGCTGACGTTAGCGCCATGATGGCAATGATGGCGGCCGCTTTTTGCGAATTTCAAAAGGACAACCCCGCCTCGAGAGCAATCGCAGTAGATCGGACGGACAGTAGCGACTGCCCCTTCACATCCCCCAAGTCGCCCGCGCTAAATTATCGCAGCATCTAGAGACACATGTCCAGGAGCAGTTGGTGGCGGACGGGGATCATCCACTAGGGAGGTGACACCCCTTTCGCTTCGCCAAGGTGGACTCGCTCCGTCTTAGGGGCGAGGGGGCATCTGATATGGCTGATCCAGCACCGTTAGGATTAATAGTAAAGGAGACTGACGGCGTCCCGCTTCGGCCTCTGAGGCACCATTCAACCTCCGAGGCCCGCTTCGGCCTCCGAGGCACCATTCAATCTCCGAGGCACCTCTGAGGCCCGCTTCGGCCTCCGAGGCTTTGAGCTTTTCAGCCTCGGCCTTGAGCTTCCGCCATTGTCTGGCCCTCAGAACCAGTAGCTTATAGCTATGAGCCACCTGGCACGCTCACATGGTCCACTACTCGTCTGCTACAGTGCATCGCCATGCCCCATTAAGACGTATGGCCCACCACGCACGCATGGCCATACCCTGTTATAGCATGTGGTCCACCACTTACCTGCAACCACGTATGGCCATGTCTCGTTACGGAGTATGATCCACCGCTCGCCCACGGCTGCATATGGCCATACCTCATAACAGCGCGCGCCTGGTGCAACCATAGCCATCCGACACGTGTAATACCGTATTGGCAGGTGGCGAATGAGGCGGAACACCTCTAACATGCTCACGACCCGTCACTATCAACCTTGCCTTTTTGTCCGTTATCGGATAGCATTATCTTAAAATCATGAATCTTCTGGAAGTATGGGGGAGGGAGATCTTGGAACATGTATAAAATGAGGAAGGATCCTGAACCCTAACTCTCTAGCTTTCTTCTGCTAGCTAACTCTTGTCTCTTCCCGAGTGACTAACTTGAGCATCGGAGGGTCCCCACCGGATCATTCGATTTTCGAGGACTTTTCTTGCAGGAGTCCGGTGAAGAGGACCTCCATTTTCCTGGCGTTCAAGGAAGATGACTCGGCGTCAACAATTCATATTATCAGAAATATGGTAATATGATAAACTACTTTTTAACAATTTTTTTTATTACTCTCTACTCACATCATTCTTTACCAATCTCACTGGAAACTCCATGTCGAAGGTCTTGAGCCATACCTTCTACCTATCTTGATGGAACCTCTATGTCAAAGGTCCTGAGCCACACCCTCTTTCGCTGAGTTGAATCGCGAATCTTTGCTACCAGTGGCCACATGGCACGCTGCCAAACTTCTTTTAACCGATGGCCTCCAGTATGATCGCTTCGAATATTATTTATAAATATAATTTTTTAATATTATTATTTATAAATATATTTTAAATTAAATATATAATAATATATAAATTTTTAATAAATTTAATTTAGGATATTTTAGAAATTTGTTGTTATAGACTAGTAATTTATTTATCATACCAAACACAGTAATTAATATTATTATTACATTATATATGTATATTAAATATAGTAATTAATTTTATTAATAATTTATTAAATAATAATTTATTTTTTAACCATGCACCAAACACAACCTCACGATTGGTGAAGACCTACTTGACTCTAGACCAGACCCGGATGATCCGGACAGGTTCGGCCTGCTACCGACCCAAAGCAGGAAATCCAAACGGTACGATGCGTTAACGTTACAGATTTGCGTTGCACGGTCGGTTCCGCGTCCCGTACCGGGCTCTCATGCGATCAAAGAATTTTTATTGGGAACTTTTCCGTCGAGTCCAGGGCATAGAGTGAGGGGGAGAGGGCCGCAAAGTGAGCGGCTGACCGTTTGGAGCAGCGACGGCGAGGGACTGATAGTGGGGAACGTGGTTACGCTATGGGAAGCTCCAACACGGGTGGAGGGAACAAGGACGAGAGCACGATGGAAGGGAGCAGAGGGGCGAACACCGACCCTTCCGCCTCCGACTCCCCTGGCGCCGGGCCTTTCTCCGAGGGAGAGAAGGTCCTCGCCTATCACGGCCCTCGCATCTACGAAGCCAAGGTTAGGGTTTAGTGTTTCAAGATTTGACCCTTAAAAAAAAATTTATAGCTCTTTTGGTGACCTTTGTTTTTTTTAATGTCTTCAAGATATTTTCTTTAATTGCAATATGCTGTGAATTTTGTACTTCGGTTTCTTCTTTCTTGATATATTGTAATTCTCTGGAAGTGATTCTTTTTTCCTTTTTTAAAATTCTTGGTTTTGCTATTATACGCGTCACGGTGGTGGAAATATTTGACTCTTCATAGTCATCTAAGGTTTTAGAGCTTTGACTAAACTTTGCTTCTTGCCTGTAATTGTGATCTTCCACTTGTCTCGCAATAACTGTAATCTGCCTAGATGTACTTTTGGTCGACTTAGAGAGGAAAATTTTCAGTTGACGTTTGCCGACTACTTCGGGACAGTTGTAATGTTTTGTTTTAAATAATGAATTGTATAAAATATTTACATCAATTTTTCCTTTATCCATCTCTAGAACTTGACACTAAAAGGAGCATAATTTTCCCTGATTATGTTTATGTTTAGACAAGAGTAAATTTAGTGCTTCTAGTTCTCTTTTCAAGGGATGCTGGAGTAGGAATGATCTTTGTTTTTTTTGGTATGCTTAAATTGATGAAACTCGCTATCATACAAATGAGGATATTGAAGACTGGATATTTGACTTGATAATTAGGGGGAGTAGTGAAGTTTTGTGTGTGTGTGTGTGAAATTAGGGCAAAGGCCTCAAGATACATACACGTGTGCATAAAAGCATGACAATGCCACGTATGATAACAATATATACAGACATAAACTGCTATAATATACGCACAATTAGTCACCAATGGTTTTGTTCTTTTATTGAGGGTAAACCTTGGGGCAACAATAAGGTTGCTATATAGTGATCTAGTATTATGAATTCAAAATGCAGAAGCAGACTCTCCGCACTTGAGGTAAGGCTGTAAGGCTGCGTACATCTAATCTTATACTGTACTGGAAGGAACTTCATGCACTAGGCCACCCTTTTTTTGTTTTATTCTTTTATGCTTTCTCTTTCTTCTTTCCCACTTTGGCCCCCTTTAGATATTTTTGTCATAGGAGATCAGGGATCATATTAATATAACTTAAATAGACACTAGGTTTAATCAACTGTTTTGTACTCTTTATTAGTCATCAGGTTGGGTAGGTTTACATCCTTGCTAAAGAGTCTCTGCTTCTTGTCGGATAACAGTTATATGCCAGTCAATAAAATATTCAAACAGGTCTATTCAAGAGGTAACAGAGATCATTAATTTTAGGGGAGAACACATGTTTGTAAGGCTTAGTAAACATCAATATTATTTCTTCATACATTGTCTCGTGCATCTAAGGCTTTTGTTAGCTTGTCAGTTCACCTGTACCCCTTATCTTGCTCTGCGAACTCTCATTTTTTGTGAATCTAGCAGCCCTACCTTGTGTGTTCCTTTCTTTTTTATAGAAGGATAGGCATTTGTCTAACCAACAACCTTTCATTCTTCAAATGTCCCTGTTATAACTCATTGACGTAATCTTGCCTTTGTCAAGGTTCAAAAAGCTGAGCTACGAAGAGATGAATGGAGATATTTTGTCCATTATCTTGTAAGTTATCATATTTACATTTAGTGCACTTTGGTATCTGGTCACATGTCTAATTTTATATTCCCCCTGGAATGGTTATTAATTCCCATTTCTACTCTTGGCCTCTTTGATGTAGTATTAGCAGAATATATATTGATAGCTAACATTTGGTAAGCTCTGCCTTTCATTTTGCAGGGTTGGAACAAGAAGTAAGTATGATCTGGATGCAACTACTCCAAGTATTCTCTTTATGTCCTTACTGATGTTTATTCCTCTACAGTTTTCATATCTTAGATTCTTCTTTCTTTGTTGAGAAAATTTAGCCTAGCTCTAATAAAATGGTTCTGCTTTTATTTCCTTAATGCTTGATGAAGATCTATAATTATCTATACAGTATCACATTTTTGCATCTGGCCTATAAAATTTTCAAAGAATGATGTTTTGTGACATGATACACACGGATTGAAGTGCATGTGGGACATTCTATGTTAACAATGCTCGTCAATTAAAAGAATAAATTGTAGAATCGACATTGAATGGAAAGGCTTGACTTCTTTATTTTTTATTAAGGAATAACAGCCTTTGTGCCTTATTAAGATGCCTCCTTTAGCTGTGGGACCTCTAGGTTAGTGCACAAGCCTTTCCATTCAATGCACAAGCCTTTGCATCTCTTATGGAATTGCACATGCAATTGTGTTATGTATTTAATTTATCAAGAGAAATGCTAATGTATTATATATTTAATTTACTAACAGAATGGAACAGCTTCTTCATAAGGTTGAAAAAATAGATAATAATAAAGGTGGGGTATAGATGAAGCATACTGAGGTTTGAACCAATGTTTGAAAATTTGAAACATCTTCTCAACTCAATCTTCATTCAAGTTGAATCAAACTCAAAAAGATTACTTGGCTGACTTTCCACCATTTTGAAATTGAGAAAGAGCAAATAGAGAAGCTTTGCTTATTCCTTATACTTGAATGTTGCTGATGTGGGAATGGACCTGGATGCAAGGTTGGGAAAGCTCTCAAAGGAAAGGTTTGGTAGGATATGTATTAATGTATATTATATCATCCATATGAATGAACTAGCAATCTGTTTTTTTTTTTCTTTGTTTACTTCCACACAAAAAAAAAACCCAATAAAAGAATTCATTTAGCTCTTCAGATCATCTTGAATCTACTTTTAGAAATGATGATTTGGCTTCGTTCCATGACTTTGTGGTCAATCTTCTAGAGGCCAAAAGGAAATAATGAAGAAAATTGATTTGAGCAAAAGAGGGCTGTTTGAGTTAACTTGTAAAGAATTAGGATCACAATTTTCAGGTTATACCCCACACTACTTGCTTGTATCATATCGATCTTGTCAATGTTATGCAATATAACCTTTTCTTAAGAGTTGGTTGGATGAATCAAAGAGGTGCTTGTGGGATATTTTGTGATCACCACATACTTGGCAACTTGGAAAAAAAAATTTAAGGAAGGCTATTGATCAAGGTTTGTTGTGCCGTCCCATACTGACCATACTGGTAAGATACTAGTACGGTACTGAGTTTCAATTTCATCCAAACTAAATTAGTCTGAACTGAGTGGAATTATCCTATACCTCTTGATACTGACCCATATTGCCCAATACCAAGCAATATTATGGTTAAGAGTAAGAAAAGAATGGTCACTTTATCTCAGTATAGTATGTACCATTTGAACTCTTTCCAAAGACATAATGTACTGTACCAATATGGTTCTTAGTACCAGTTTTGCAGACCTCAGTATTGATTTTATTGACAAAGAAAGAGGGGAAGATCTAAGGTAGCACGAATTCATATGGTGTGAAAAATATGAAAAAGCTTGAAATAACATTGGAAATGGCCCTAAATAAGAATGCTTGTGAATGAAGATTCATAAAGCTGTCAACAAATAGTTCGGACAAGGCTCAATGGATGTGGTTACAATATCTCCATGTACATCATCTTGATGGCTTGGTATAGAATATCCTATGATGTTGGCACACCATGGATTGGCAAATTAGATTTTTTTTGATTGGTATGGTAAACATCGCATGGTGGAAGTAGATTTTTACTTTTAAGAATGGAACATTTTGAAGGAAAAGAATCTACCCTTTTATAATGATGAAGTTCTCTTGGTGGCAAAAATCATATAAAGATGGAGGATAATGCCACCCTTTTTTTCATTCATAGTCCTCGAGAAGCCAGGTTCCTCAATAAAGAGTTTTGTATGAAGATTATTTCAAATCACAAACCTAGGATGGTCATACCTCAACCCCCTGCTGATGCTGTGATGAGTAGTATGTTTTTGTTTCATGCTGGTTGTTTTGTGAAATTAAGTGGTAGTCAGGCTTGTGATTAGATATTGGGTAAGTGCTGATGTTTTTCCAGTTTTATTAATTCTAAGACATTGAATATGATAGAGGCATTTACTATGAGGATAGCCCACATCGGCAAATAATAAATACAGCTATTGGTTTGTCAAATATAGGATCCAAAAATATTATAATTTCTGTATTAGGTGCAAATGTGTAGCAGAGGATCTCATGTTTGATAACTGTAAATATTGACCTTGGCACAGACTACTGACACTGTCCTTCTTGTACATGCTTTGGCATATATCAGTGTGACAACGATTAGTTTTAGTTAAATGGAATGGTTATGGTTGGATACTTGCATAATCATTTCTTTTTCCTTTTATCATTATGCAAGTCTGTTTTCAAATTTAATGTATCTTGGCTGCTCCAAGGGGGGGCGAACCTCTGGTTTGCTTGACAGGGTCAATCTAGGTGTCATTTTATCTGTTACGTTAAGGTGAGTTTTGAATGAATCGTATATCATTCATTTTTTGTTCTCTCTTTCTATCATCCTTCCATTTATCCACATCCCTATGTTTTTGCTTCACAACCCATAATTATCTTTCTTTTGTATGGAAAAAATGGAAGTTGCTGTGTCAGTGAATTTCTGAAAGTATCCAAGACATGGATAATGGATTTCTAGGGTATCTCTGAGCAGGCGCCTGATGTATTACAAAATTATAAGGGGCTTGGTTGGATGGAATAAAGTCTGCATTAGACTGAATTTGTGAATATATGTTTTTGCTTCTACATGAACATGCATAAATATCCGTATGTACTCAGATTTTATTTTTTAAGTCTATATTTGCATCCTAACAGGGGTATGCACATATGTATGAATTTAATCTGGGTATATGATCAATGTTGTATTCTCTAAATACATATAGTTTGATTTACCATATTCATGTTTTAAGGGTTCTGACGGAGTTTTACGATAGGTGTCAGTTACCTAACGCAACCCTCCTCCTTTACCCGGGCTTGGGACCAACCTTGGCGGAGTTAAAATACATATCCAATATATTATTAAAGCGGTGGATGCACAATCTTATTTATATTAGAATATTCCAGCAAAAAATCATGAATATTAAAATTTTGAGGTGGCAATGAGTTTGATGCATTTAAAACCTACGGGTTGTTAATCTTATCAAGGAAAAAAAAAAGACTAATCAAATATTATTGTGGCAATGAATCTATTTTGGTGGGACGTGGTTCAGGTTAGCTTTTTATATCTTGATCACCAGCCAAACTCTCTCTCTCTCTCTCTCTCTCTCTCTCTCTGTGTATGTGTGTGCGCGCGTGCGTGCGCACATGTGCACAACGTTCACTAGCTTCAACCTTCTACAATATTATATGTTACATAGTCAATCATGACAGATTATCCTATTTGTCATGTGATAACTAAATTTCTGAAATAATGAAGTCATACATATATTGCTGGCTTGCATTCATGATTTGATTGGCAAGGATTGCTTGCCATTGAATATTTTAGTAGTGACATGATTGGTCGTCTGGCTATAATGCCTCTTGAATCGCTGGTTCATAGTGCCTGTTTTGTATTCTACTAACAAATGAGGCACATGTAAGCATCTTTTTTTTAGCATGCTTGGCTCAGGATGTGTTGATAATTTCAAGCCCATTAGGAACAATCAATCAGTATAATTTCAAGAATTGGCTATTAATGCATGTTTGACCTGTGATGGATACAAACTCTTGTTGACTGGATACAAACTCTTCTAATTTTTTAAATTTCTTTTTCTACAGTTGGGATGAATGGGTTGGGATGGATCGCTTGATGAAATTCACTCCTGAAAATGTTAGTAAGCAGCAGGAACTTGCAAAAAACCAGAATGCTGACAAAATCCAAAGTCAGGGCGGTCAACACAAAATAAGCAAAAAGTCTCCAGTGGTTTGTTTACTAATTCTTATGGTTTAAATTTAGCTAGCCTTGTCATGATTATATCCTTCAGGAACTACTTGTTGAGATCAATTAGAATGTTCGGTTATTTTTTTCATGTTGTATGTTTTTGGATTGTTGGTAGAGTCTTGGTTTGGTGAAATGAATATCAAACAAATTAAACAGTATTACCATGTTCTCATCTGCAGAACATTAAAGAAAAGTGATATGGGAGATACCTTTATCATGGGCTTTTTCAATAATTGGCTTTATGCCATTACTAATCTATCAATAGACAATGCCATGATTTTAAAATTCAATATAGCAAATGATGAGTGCTTTACTCTTTAAGACATATTCATCCGTGTATTATTTATGATATGTTACTTTGTCAGCAAGCTGACAGATCCAGTTATTAAGCTTTTTGGACTCTCTTGTAGCATCATATACTTACCAGGGAAGTTCCTGAAGTCCATTATGGTATGGCTTGAGAGTCTATGCCTCTATGTTATCAAGGTCTTATTCAAACACTTGTGCATCTTTAATCTATATGTTTTAATGGATCAGTTTTGAACTCTGCATTGAAAACTACTTGGCTGCCTACATGAGTAACCTATTTTTGTTGATTGCTTGGCTTGAAAGAATGTTTTGTTGTACTCGTTGTTCTGCATGCATAAGACAAGTGTCTAATATCGATAGGAGAGAATTGTTCGAGTAAATGAGGCTTGTTATTTGCTTGTGAATGCAAGTAACTATATGCATGCAAATTCACATTAATCACGTATCTTAGGCCTCATTTGGCGTAGAGCTACGAGTGGTAGAGCTTTCGCTATTAAAGCTTTTAACAAAAAGTTGTTTCTTATTTGGTAACTTTATATCTGAAGTATTGTGGAACTTTAACATTTGTTTGGTATAATTTGATCAAGAAAGTGCTTTTAGTAACAAGAAATGACAAAAAGATAGTGCATGGTGCTTTCAATTAATTATTTATTTATATAAAAAACTATTAGTATAAAACATTCTTAATTTATAAATTATTTATTTTTGTATTTTAATCTTAATACTATCATAAATAATAATTTTTATATTATTATATTATCTCATTTTTATTATAATAACATTTTTATAATATAATATAACATAATAATATTATATTATAATATTAAATGTGATTCTTTTATGTTTTAAACCCATGATTTTCTAGTCCTTGAGGAAATAAAATAGCTTTCCAATGTGTCTCAAATAGAGCTTTTATCCAAAGTTCCAAATTGAAGCTTTTTCCTAATATACTTTTTTTGGCTTTTGAAATGGTGAAAGAGCTGTTTCAGAACTTTTATCAAGCACCTCAAAATCACTTAAACAATGTTTTTGGCCCTCCTCGATGTGCTTTTTGATCTTCCAAAAGCAATTGAAACAGGGCATAAGTGTGTGTATAGGTGTGTCTGCATGTGTGCACATGTATATAAATTTGTGAATGTGTGTCTGTGCATGTCAGGATCATGTTTCAGTTTGGTCTTTTGGCATGTTATCTGTTCCTCATAAAGGAACACAGCATTTATATCAGATATTCTCTTCTTTGATCATCAGTAGGCAGTATTTCTTTTCTGGAGGAATTTTTGGCAGTTGCTTCATGGTGAGTGAGCTGAAACCGTTGTTTTTAATGAGGTAGCTATTTCTGTTGTCCAGATTTTTGTTTAGATCTTATGATAGATGCCTCTTGCAGCTAAGTTACCTTAGCCATGAATATAGCACTGATTAAAGAGGGGCTGACTTTATGATGACAGTTTATTGATTGTGTGTGCATGTGTATGTACAACTGACTTAAACGCATGCATGATCCAGATTCAAGCTAATACTCCTTTATATCTACTAATTAGATGTACTGTGTATGTTCTAAGTAATGCTGGTGTAATGTATGTATTACTCTGTTTTGACAGATGCAAAAGCTGATAAAGAAGATCTTAAGAACTATGGTGAGTCAATATTTACAACTGACTTAAACGCATGCATGATCCAGATTCAAGCTAATACTCCTTTATATCTACTAATTAGATGTACTGTGTATGTTCTAAGTAATGCTGGTGTAATGTATGTATTACTCTGTTTTGACAGATGCAAAAGCTGATAAAGAAGATCTTAAGAACTATGGTGAGTCAATATTTCGTTGCTGTTTCTATTGATGATTTTTTTTAAAAAAAAATATTCTTCATCACCATATTATGATTTTAAAAACTTTAGATCAAGCTTTCATGTTAGCCTCTTCAAGCATGGCAATATATGCTGATACTTTGGAATGATGAAATGTTGTCTTGCTATAAATTTTGCATTCAGTGATCTAGCTTGGTAGTTCTTGACATGGCTATTTGTTGCTATAGCTACGTTGTGAGAAAAAATGCATATTATAATTATCCATTATAATTTTGGGAATTTTGCTTGGAGCGACTAGCATATCCCATTAGGGTATTTGCCAATATATATAGTTAAATGATTTACACCAATGGATTGGACTTCAAATATCTATAAACACCATATGCAGATAAAGATTTGACAATATGAACATTTGTTAGAAATGATGTTTTCATGCGTGTCAGATGGTATGGAAAAAAAAATAACTGAGTGACAAGCATCAAAATTCTATCTCAAGTATCAAAAATCTATGTCAGATTATGTTAGAAGATAATGTGATGAACCCATAAAAGCTTTATTCTTGCTATTATGTTTTGCAATCCATAAAATGGCCTCCTTTTCTGCTGTTTATATATGATGGAGATATTATTGTTGGGAAATGCTGGAGAAACTATCCTATTTTCTGACTTTGTGAAACAAAACTATGTAGTTGGCCCATTTCCTGATGTGTAACAGATCAAATCCTATTACTTGATTGCAACGAATCATATGTAAGACCCTTGTTTCAATAACAATGCTCTTTATGTTACATGTATTCCAGATCAAGCAGATAATTTAATCCCGTGTGTGATTTTTTTGGTTATATGTAGCACACTAAAGATTGTTTTATTGTGCATTTCATCTCCTATTATTGGTTCAATATTTTTCTTTTGCATCTTATAACTTATATTGTTGGTTCTACCATCTACATTTGAATGCAGTGACAAAAGGCAAGAAGCGGAAGGCTCAATCTGGTAATGAGGTATGCTTTGCTTACTTTAATCTAGTGCGCTGCTTGTCAGTGAAGCATGTTTAAAAGCTTTGGGCATCATGATCCTACCATAGGATTTTTTTTTATACCTTAATATAATATTTATGGTGCTCTCAGTTTTTGATGCGTCTTAAATTATTTTCATATCTTGCTTGATGTATGTAATCTCTCTGGGTTCTTAACAGGCTTTAGTATGATACTATTCTTCCGCTAGCTGCTAAAAATAAAATTAAGTATCTGAAAGTTCTTGAACAGAAATGCATTTACTAATAGAGATGATATGTGTTTCCACTGTCATCAGTCAGGTTGTGATAAGCATTTTTTGACTATTGATAGGAGAAAGATGCAAAATCAGCAGAAAAGCTTGCGATGTTAATATTTCCTTTGACTCTTAAGAAGCAGCTGGTTGATGATTGGGAGTTTGTAACTCAGTTGGGTAAGGTAATGATCTTTACCATCCCCATTTCTTGTTCTTATAATGCTTTGGGGTAAATGTGGAGTTTATTCATATAAGTTGCCTTGAATGTCTTAATGTTTGCATGTTTTTACTATTATAGAGCATTTATTTATTGATAAGCATGATTGAAAAACCTTTGAAAGGGTGGATCTTAGAGCAACGGAAAGGTTGGCTACATTGTGACTTGGGTGTCACAGTTTTAAATTATGGAAACAATCTCCCTCTGCACCGGGTTCGGGTTGCATACATCTTACTTTTCTTGACCCCACAGTGGTGGGAGCCTCATGCACCGGGCCATGATTATTGAAAAAGCTTTACATTGCAAAGATATGAAATGAGAAGGTTGTCTGTTTGGTCTTTCTGTTAATGCCTCTTTCTATTTTTATCAGGTCAAGCTCATATATATGAGGCATATTTTTCCATTGTTAATGGTCATATAAAATTTTCTATGAGAAAAGGCTGGGCATTGATGGTGGTGGCCATTCAAGAAAAAAAAAAGAACTGGATGTTTATGATAGAAATAGACATGAGATTGAAAAAAAAATGTGGTGTACTGGGCAGTGCCTTATTAGTTACACTCCTCTCATCAGGGGAGGTCATGTTTGATTCTTGGATAGTGCATCTCCAAGTGTTTGAGCACCATCCAAGTATTTGAGCCCTAGTAATTTACCTTGGTAGGTCTCCCACCCTTACTCTTAGAAGAAAAATAATGAAATAAAAAAGAAAATATCGAATCATTTCATATCTTTTAAAATAGAGTATGTCATCGAACTTACTAGCATCACTGATTAACAAGAACCTCCAATATATAAATTGGCATATTTTAGCTAGGCTGCTCATCAGTACATGCAGATGGTTCATGAAGAATCATTAATCACTTGACCTCTTTGAAGAAATGAATTATGTGAAGTTCTAGACATCTATAACTTGGATGTTGTAGCATGGGAATTGGTGGATGCATGCACAAGCATTGGATTGCATCAATTCCCTTTTAACAAACATGAAAACAAAGGACTAAACAATTCCACAGAGCAAGTCTTGATATATATTGAAAATTTGAAGTCTATTGTGTATAATGAAAAGGTTCCTATAAACATGCTTCTAGTCTAGCACACACACCGTCCTAATTCTGTAAAGACACTACAACTCTCAACCCAACTCATCATAGCCTTTTCCCAACTACATGGGCTCAACTACATGAATATGCTTCCTCCGCTCTGCTCTATTCAGGACTAAATCAACATCCTAGCCCTTTGTATAATTTGATTTAGTATATTCATGTTTTAAGGAATCTAATAGAGTTTTACGCTGGCTGCCAGCTACTTAACGTAATCCTCCTCCTTTATCCGGGCTTGGGGCCGGCCTTAGCGGAGTTTGTAAAGACACTAGCATATAATATTTTAAATCCCAGTCTTGAATTTCATATCAATCAGGGACTGGGTTGGGATGCTAGATTTTAAATCCTGATCTCAAACCAACATCAGTTAAGGACTTGGTTGGGATGGGCCATCCCGAACTTGGGATGGGTCACATCTCAATAACTCATTGGGAAGCTGATTTTTTTTCCAGGTTTTTTCTATTGTTTGTTGCTTTTAATGGTTTCTGAAAAGCTTTTTTTAATATCATAATTTAGGATTAAGGGATATTTAGGTTTCTGGTGGCAATACTGACGCTAGGTCCAGCATCATGTCTCTTTGACCTGTTTGCTTCCCATGTAAGAGGAGGATAATAAGAACTGAGAAAGATAAGAGGGAAGAAAGCGGGTAGATCTAGCTCTATTGCTTAAAACATGTTTGGAGTTGGTGGTTTTTTGTAAATAATCTACCACAATGCTTAAGTTTTTTTTCATCCTAGAAGAATGACCTGTAGACAAGGTTTGCAAAATTAATATCATGATCTATATGGTTTAGGTATAAGGTATGTACGGTATTATAGTGTACCATATCAACACATACTATGTTGGTTAGAGCAAACGAGCAGGAGAGAAGGTGAAGAGAGAAAGAAGGGAGCAACCTACTAGAGAAGGGGAGACAGATCAGGGATCGAAGCTTGATGATCAGGGCCTAATGTCGTTGATTGGCGATTGGAGGTTGTCGATCAGAGGTCAGAGGTCATCAATCAAGTGCAACATCCCAAGGGCATCATCACCGAAAGAATGGAATAGTATCATATTTTTGTAACAAAAATAAAAATTCTATGCTCAGATGATGCTGGCGAATTTACTAGATATGCTTTTACTAGTTTTCTCAAATCCAATTGGATTATCCACCAATAAACTTGTCCACGCACCCTTGAACAAAATGCGAAGGAGGTTGGAGTTTTATAAAAGAGTTGGTTCAATTTGGGCGAACTAGGTTAGAACCATCCAGATCTGGGCAGAACTGGTTGGTTCAACCCAGTCTGGCATGATTCTAACCAGTTCCATGTTTATTATGTCTTGAGTGGCCCAACCTCCCTGGTTCGTTTGGTTTTGTATGCCTTGAACTCCCTGGTTCTGAACAATTCAGCTGTCCTTGCTTGTAGATGTACAATGTTAATACATATATAAAGGTTGTCCTCCTCATGAGACAACAATAAGCTACAAATGCATGACAGTCACATGCATAGTGGCTGGGTAGCAGTGCCCCCAAACACTCCCCCCCCCCCAACCAAAAAAAAAAAACTAGGTGAAATATTGCAAATTTCCAAGGACTCGTGTAGATCTGGAGCTGAGGTTCTCATCTGCCTCTCTTAAATCTTGAAGTCTTGGAAGGGAGCTGCAATCTAACACACCCATGCTTACCTTTTCCAGCTATTAGAAAGATTCAGTTCCATTTTGTTGGTGCAACTCTATCATAACTAGGAAACTACAGCAAAAGTTAAGTAATTATGTTTCATTCTCTCAATAAATAATTCTATTTCAGATTTTCATTATCTTGGAGATGACTTGAAGGGAGTCGGTGGGAATAGAGCTATTCACTGTTCATTCCTTTATGGGAATACACCATTACTCTCAAGTAGGAAAAGAAAGGACCTTCATTGTTTAGGAGAAAGGGTCTACAAGTAACTGGATACTACTGTTTAGAACCTTTGCCCATGTTGGGCCATAGGCAATTGTATATTCTTGAGAAGGTTCTTAGAGTAAGAACCAGGCATTGTATAAATCTGATTTTTAAGAGTGATTTTAGAACTTCAATTTCCATTCCTTTCTTCTCTTGATTCTAATGTTCATTCTCATATCTGCCTTTTGTTTTACATGAAAACTATGGTGGCAGTCCTTCTAATCGATACTTTACTTAAAATGAAAAAAGCATGCGGAACTAAATCAGTGGGTATGGATTGTTTGCTATCTTACCACCTGTGCAAAATAACAACACCTGCCAAGGAAAATTGTTATATGTCTTATAGCTTATTTGGTTTTTCATTTTATTACTGCAATAGTCCAGTTACTTCTGTGATCATCATTGTTTTATTCAGCATCTTTTAAGAAAAACTATGACAGGACAACAAATCACCACATTATGATAATGGCATGAGAAAATGTTTTTTTCCTCAATTTAGCTCTTGAAATTTTAAATAACGTGGTTAATTATTTGTTAATATTGTTGCCCCCTCAATGAAAAGCCTGGCTCTGCCACTGATCGTGAGCACATTTGCCAAGGTCACCTGTATGTAAGCATCACTTGCATTGTCAAAAGAATGAATTGCACATATTGATGTCATTGCCTTTGTTTTGTTATATTTATCACGATTTGCAAATCTTTTACCATTGTTTGCATTTTTACAATAACTTTTATGCTTTTCAAGTTTGGTTTCATGCTCCAAAATTGAAAATAAAACTCAATGGCCAATTTTATATGTGACATGTCGTTCTGTCTGATATTTTATATCACAATATGAGCAGGGTGTTTGTTATCTGGGTAACCTTCTCAGTCACTTTTCCAGTGGCTATTATGTGATGTAGTTGCTTAGTCATATATAGCTGTTGCAAGAAGCCAGCGAGGACTTGAATGAACCAACCTGCCATATGGCCATTGTTGCAGCTTTAATGTGATAGCTTTTCACAGTTTAGTAAACTACAAGCAGAGAAGCGAAGATCTTACTTTGCTGGGTCTTTTACTTTCACCTTTAATTTTTGGCCCATGAAATTATAGAACCGTGCACTTATGGTCTGGATTTCTCTCTGCATGGCCGTTCAGTGACTGAGATAAGATGCATGTATTGCACGGATTCCTATAATGGTTAGTCTGATGTCATTTGTAAGTTATAAGATGATATCTCCTTATGTTAGGATAAAAGGATTTTTCATGCCAATTGCACTTTAACAAATGAAGTTTCAAGATGTTTATTTGTGTTTCTGCATTGTATTGGTTTTTCCTTGTCAACTTCTCGGTAATTACTCAAGAACCTATATTATTTTTCCTGAGGTCTTTTACTTTTGGATCTTCAGGTGCTTGTTAGCTTTGTATTTCCATGTTCTATTTATCTGATTATAATCACTTTCTCATCTACTATGCCAGATCATTTTATGTTTGTTTTTCTTTAGTTCAAGTTTTTTCAATTTTTTGCATTTTAACAATGTTCTCTGTCATAAGAAGCATCTAACCTGAGAATGTTGAATTGTCAGCTTGTCAAGCTTCCTCGTTCCCCAAATGTTGATGATATCCTGAAGAAGTACCTTGACTACCGGACAAAGAAAGATGGCATGTAAGTATTGGGCACTATAATGTCATACACGTTCAGTTGTAATATATCTTCTTGCATATCTTTTTGCATCTGCCTGCATGGAGTCGTGATCCATTTTGCAGGAACGAATGTTTCCTTTCTTTGAGAGATTAATTTGTCTAATTGGTGAGAACTCTGGCAGATCCAATATTTCTCATGTTTGATTCTCTGGTGGTAGACCCAAGCTTTCTGCTTGCAATTTAGAGCACGTTTTTCCTTTTGAATTTCTGTCAGCAAGCGATAATTATTATTATGTGCACAGATAAAAATGCTAAAATTCTTCTACTTCCCACTCCATTTCCCATCCCATTGTGATACTTGGTGATTGGTTCAAGCCCTATGATGCTGACCTACCCCCATGTATTGCACCAACCTCAACCACCATTATAGGACAGGGAACTGATGGGGAAACTTAGGGATCAGTTGTGGTCCTCATTCCTGATTATTGTCACAATTATGTCACAATCTCAACCACCATTATAGGACAGGGAACTGATGGGGAAACTTAGGGTTCAGTTGTGGTCCTCATTCCTGATCAGTTGTGGTCCTCATTCCTGATTATGACCTACCTCCATGTATTGCATCAATCTCAACTACCATTATAGGACAGGGAACTGATGAGGAAACTTAGATTCCCTAGTGACATAATTAGCATATGCATTCCCCCTTTTGTCATCACCATTTAGAATTTTCATTGATTGGTTGGCTCTTTGAGGAATTGACAACATTTGCTTCATTCTGACTCGTGGGAAGGTTGTTAGAAACTATTATACTTGATTGTCATTAGAACCTTAAACTTTCATTTCGATATATATGTTTTTATGAAGCTCAGAAAATACCTGAAAATATTTATTGGAGATTCATGATATTAGCTTTTTCCTTTTTCTAATTTATGCTGTGTCTTTTGCAAGCCTCTTGGTGCTGTGCAAACACTTTTTACCCTGCGAAACCATTCGAAGTGTTCTGTGTGGTTCTACCCAAAAAAGTGTTCCATGTGGATTTTCCTTTATGGCATCTATGTTCCATAATTTTCAATGTTTATTTTGTTTTCTTTTAGAAATTATTACCTGCCAGTCATTAGATGAGAATATGTTAGCTTTTTCATCATAATGTTTTTTGTGATTTACAAGTTTTCTATATTATGTAATGGATTAAAAATGTTTGTAGGATTTCTGAATCAGTTGGGGAGATACTAAAAGGGTTACGCTGTTACTTTGACAAGGCATTGCCAGCTATGCTTTTGTACAAAAAAGAGCGGCAACAATATCAAGAAGCAATACGTGATAATGTCTCTCCTTCGACCATCTATGGTGCTGAACATCTACTACGCCTTTTTGGTATGTGTATACATATACATATACATGCATGCATGCATACATTATATATATATATATATATCTTTTTTTTGTGCGCCGTTTCCTTGCTTCTTTTCTAAATCTTAATAGTATCATTTGATTTCTCATACACATGGCCGTTCTTCATCTTTTAAATTTCCATTCCCTCATTCTTAGTTTTTCTATGTCTCCTTCTTGGGGCTGTTGTTGCCCTTTGAAGTTTGAACTAGCTATAATGTTCCAATATGAGGCCCTTCAAAAATTTTTATTCAGTTTTTTTGTTTTCTCATCTATAAATTTACATAGTGATATTGTTTCCTTTTAATAGTAGAATGGATTTGTTTGGTTTTTAATTGCATAGCAGGTTTTAATTATTTTGCCATAGCAAAGCAGATTCTGAGACAATTCATAGCACAGAGTCCAAATACTGTGTTAAAAAAAAGGCTACTCATGCAATAAAAAGTCCAAAGCGAGATGTGCATGGGCCAATTAAACAGGTTAGTGGGTTGAGTGCAGGCCAGTTTTGGGTCAGGCATCTCTGACCTGCTGGCAGGTTGTCCCGGGCTCAAGCCCTCAGGCCTTTATATATGAGCTTGATCTGACCTGAACCTGACCGAACCCCCTAATTGCCACCTCTAATCCTTCGTATCTAAACCTTGTTCACAACAATATTTAGTACATCTATACATTTGGCCTAAAATGATGAAGCTTACAAGTTTGGAGTATCAAGAAGCCATTTTTTTGTCAACTAATTCAAGTCTACCAGATGGAGGCTGGAAAGCCATAGGGCACATCTGGAGGTCTTGGAACAGGGAGACATCTTGCCAGTGCAAGCAAGATAAAAAAGCTAATCAATTAACAGACTAACATAAGAAGAAAATATTAGGGAACATATATTTTCTAGGTTGGTTTATACCCTAAGGTTTTGTAAGCTTACTGGAAGACATACTTGATTCCATAGCTGAAGAAAGCTGGTTGTCTGTGCTTAATTTTCCATTTAAATGCTATACAAAATTAGTATGGTGAGTTCTAGAAGAATTAACTTGATTTAATCATGTGCACTATGTTCATTACTGATGTGTCAATTTACACATGCATGTTTATAAATTTTTTCCGCTATTTGGGAGATTGGGAGATCATATATTAAGAAAAACATTGTATATAGATTCTCTGAAGGATAAGCTAATATCATATTGAGAAATTAAGAACAGTTCTTATTTGAATGTAGGATTTATCAGATAAGTTTTCTCAAAAAAAAAAAAAGAGTATATTTAGTATTTTTAGTCATACTTTATTTTCTAATTTTTGTATTCAAGCAATGCAATTGCATGTCCATGTTAGGGAATCCCATTGTGTTAAAATGCAGTGCATGCAGCTGCAGTTGTGGTCCCATGATTATATTGCATTGCTCATATGCGGTTACAATATATGGCCATATTGCATTTGGGCCAAAAAGGCATTTCACTTAGCATTGGATAGCTGCATATACAACCTATTTAGTATTGTGTGACTGCATATGCAGCCCATTTAGCATTCTAGGCTACATATGCAGCCTACTCTTACAAGGGCCATGTAGAGGATTCAGATTCAAATTGATGGTGGGGTTTGATGTGGGTTTCAAATGCAATTGGTGCTAGTATTAATAATGCGAACATTTTCCTGCATATTTTTTTTAAGTATGCAACTCTGCCAAAAGATTGGGTCGTTAAGTTCTTCCAACATCTGAACTGCCCCTTAAGGAGTTATGGTAGGCCTACAAAGCCTTTCAGACTAATTTATTTGACTTTCTCTTGATCAAGAAATTTATCCTTGATTAGGATAGCCAAATTTCATTTTACTAGCAATCCGTCGGTCAGTTCAGGTTCATTTGTGTTGGGATCATACATCAAGGCCCATAGGGCCTGACCTGCAACCAAGCCACTAACCCATTTTACTTAGCCTGAGCCCATCCAATTTTGGGCTTTACATTGTATGAATGGACTATTTTTTTCATAGTTTTTGGACTGAATCACATGACATAAGAAGGTAAATAAACTAACGATATAAATCGTAAATCTCTAAACAAATATTACATGTAATAGCTCTTATCACCTCACAAATTTACAAATATTGCATGTAATAGCTCTTATCACCTCACAAATTTGCCACTTTAAGAGATATTATACATATGTATCTTAAAAAATGGTATAAACATAATATATTACCCCTTGACCTAATAGGTTAAGGGGCTGTGACCCGAACTTGACCCAATTGCTGGCGGATTTGGATTGGCCAACCTGTACCAAACTTGCAAAACCAATGGGTTGGGTTGAGTCAGGTAAAAAATTGCCACCTTTATCTATGATATGTTAATTGAGTTACTCTAGATGTCTAGGAAGCTTGAAATTTGACGTTAGGATTCACCCATTTCACATTAATTTGGCATCATTGGGGCCAACATCTTTTGAATGATTGTATTAATTTGGTATCATTAGGACAAACATTTGTTGAATGATTGTCATCAGGTTAAGAGCCAGGATTCGAAGTTCGAATCCAGTTCATAGGGATAAATAGCTCAACCCTTAACCATTGCATCCACAATTTTGTTTGTGTTATATATATATATATATATTCATATAATTATAATATGCTAGGCTCGGGCGGGGCTAGGCTCGGGCCTTGAGATATTTCTATCAGGTTAGGCTCGGGCTAGCCATACTTGACCTGAGTGCAGGCCTAGCCCAGCCATGTCTAAGACCCTATCCAAGATGATGATGATGCTGGTAGTCTTGAAAATAACAAAGAATCATAACAATAGGTTTTATAACCCATGAATAATAATAATAATAGTAGCAAAGAATTCTAACAAAAGTTGCTTTGCACATGCTAGGTGTTTGGATGGATGGTCTATGTACTTGTCTGTTTTTGTTTTTTTAAATATTCTTTATATAAATTATATTTCAAGTATCTTTAAAGAAAATTATATCATTAATGATGCATAACTGAAATCTTAATGATTATGTCAATCACATATAATTGTTAACAGCAATTTTTTTGGGCCAAGGCCCACAACTTTTGTCTCTACCAAAAAAACATATTGTAGCGAAACACTGAGAAATGATTGCTGTAAATCAGTTGCAAATGATGCATTCATGACCTGTTTAGGCAATCCACAGTGGTATGTGACTAATCAGAATATGCTTTTGTTATTTTTTACAGCTAATATTTATGGAACATCAGAACAAAATATCCATAAAAATAGGTATTAAGAATTGGTGAATCCATGGAGTCCTTATATCTAGATAATAAATATGGCCTTCCAATTTCCAAAATAAAAAGGTTAACAATTAGTACTTATTCCTTAGCACTTAATACCTAGTAGTTATTGTATTTACATGATCAACATAAAGCAGTCCAGACAATTTCCCTGCTTTTGGGATTGGTAATCTCTTTTTCTGGGTGATTTAGCTTATCCTTGGAAAACAGGGATTAGTCATGCTTGGCTTCCCCCAGTGCATGGAACCACCTCCCTACCCATGTACTATGAAAGTATCATCCTTTCACCAGAAGATCTTATCAGACTAATAAGATTTCCCGGCATTCAAATAGCCGCTAATGGTCATCATATTATTCTAGCACCTGATTATCATAAGGTACATGAGAATTTTAATAAATTGAATCTCATAGTTCTCAAATATATTTATGTAAAAGCATCAGGAGATGGGAGAGGTCTATAAGAAAAATTAGAGGAAAGTGGAGATCTCTAGTATCGTGTGTCATCACATGCCAGTGGTACTTGATGAAGATGTTTCAGGCAATAGATTGTTTGTGCTATCCGTTTGTAGATATTAACTGTATGTGGCTGCTATAGGTGGTCGTATAGTCAGTTGTTTTTATGAAGCTATTGCTGCCATCCAGTATAGTGTTTGCTCCATCACTTGTTCCCCATATTTCATTGCATCGATGCTTGGGATAGTTAATTTGGCCCATCTTTTCAGAAACTTCACTGATCATCAGATTGACTGATTGACTAGGCATCTTTGCTATTGGAATAAATTCCAATCATTATGTAGTTCTTTCTATGCTAATACCTTAAATAAATCGTAGACCCTTGTACCTCAATAAAACCTTGTCATTAAAAAAAAATGTCCATCTGATGGAAATGAACATATATCTGAATTGTATGATTCAGATATAAATTATCTGAATTGTAAAGGGAAACGCCCAATGATAACTGCATTTTTGCTAATAACAAATAATTGGCCTACAACTATATCCGTTTAAAGCATTATAATTGCTACAGTTCATGAGCTTCTCTTGCTTGGACTTTTAGCTCCTTTCTATTGAATCCAGAAAAGGATAGGTTATCCTGTCACCTATCTTTGCTCATTGTACTCATATTTTGGAAATATTTGGTTTCCCACATGGTATGGTCGGCAGTAAGATATGTTTGTCACTTACATGTCTGTGATAAGGAACAAAAGTTTGCAAGCTATCCTATGGATAACTAAGTATTGTTGGGAATGTTCTGATTTTTCTTCATTCTGCTTGTTATTGAAGTTTAATGCAGTTGAGGACTGTGTCTTGATTTTTGGCAACCCCTTTCCTTTGATGTTTGTAGTCAAGTTGCCTGAATTACTTGCTTATGTCAACATGGAAGAAGAAGCACTGGCAAAATTGCAGCAGAAGCTATTGGACTTTCTTAAGTATGGCTTCCCTCCTTAATAATATTCTAGGAAGTTCTTATATTCTGTGTTTGCGTGCCTAGATTTCATGATCATATATAGCATCAAGAAATTTTTGTCTGTTCATTTCATGTTTCTCAATGAATTATTTTGTATTATTTTCAGCTTCAGTTTTGGGGAAGGTGGGAAGCTATAAAGTATGTTGAAAACACTCTTTTTTTTATCTAATTGAATTGTGTTTCTTCATCAATGCATTTATCTGTGAGCATTCATGTGTGAGTATGCGGGCATAAAGAAGTTAAAATGATAACCTTAAACAAGCATAATCTCAACTATCCGGTTGATTGTTTTGAAAGAAAGCCACCATAGTCACCTAGGCAGCTTCTTTTGGAGCCTTCCCTGGCAATTTGCATCATGTTTGAGCATGCTGGATGAAATTTATTCTTGAGTATTTGATATTCACAAGTAGAGTCCAGACTCTGGCATGACGGTAAGGTGGCTCCATTGTAATATGGATGCTATTGGTTCAAAACAATAGCACCGAGGTCATGTTTCACATGCATTGGTTAGGATGCATCCGTCAAACCCTCCTCAGACCCTGTAGTTGCAGGAGGCTTGTGCATGGGCCACCTTTTTTATTTGATGTTCACAGGTCTGTCTTATTTGGTATGTTTCATTTGTTGAATTTGAACCAATTTCTATGTTCATTCTTGTGTCTTTATTAGTTAATTTATTATATCTGTGCTGCTTGACCTTTAGGTGCCTACCCAGTACCTGGGCTATATCAGCCATTTGCCCTATTTGCCACTTTTAAAACATTCATATGGTGGTGGCATTTTGAATTTCAATTATCATTATTAATCTAAAGTTTTTGTACATTTTTTGGTAAGCTGTTGGCCTGAAGTCAACCCTCTAGGATCAAACTCAGTTAAGACAATATTGTCACAGGGATTCTTGCCTCAGGTAGATACTTTAAGGTTTGCCTAAATTTTGAAAAGTTCTAACAAAGGGGAAGGAGAATTCGATCTAAGGAATTGTTTTTTGCGAGACAGATGATGCAAGCCAAAAAACCCACTTGTGAACAAGCGTGTAAATTCAGGTGCAGAATCCCTCTCCCTCCCCCTTGCTTTTGTTAATGGTGAGAATCCTCACAAATCATTCTTTAGAGAATGATGGCAAGAATTACCTGTGTCCTGCCCTTGGGAAACACATGACGAAGGTTCAAACCCAGACCCTCCATTTGGAGGGGTGAAACTGAAACTACTTCTGTAGTCCACCCTGCAATTTTCTCTTTTTAAAATATATTTTTGTAATAATAATTTTAATATTAATAGGTGTCTGCTATATATCAATCTTTTTTTTTTATTGCCGTGAATACATGGTGTAGGGTTATGTGTTTGAAGCTGTGATATCGCATGTTGGCGATACTGCATCCTGGCAAATTTGTGATATTTAGCAGTTTTCCTTTAAATTTATGAAGGAAAATTTAGATGTAAATCATTATCTTCACACAGGGTTGTATAGTTAATTTTCAACAAGGGGCCACCTTTCACATTTATTTATGCTTGGAACTGGAGGCCTTAATCATCATCACCTTGTTTTTGTGCATACTGTCAAATTCCTTGATATACGTTATTTCTTCTTACTGGTGGAGAGTAGGATTTGATTTCTGTAGAACATCTAGAAGAAATTTTGCTAATATCTATTATATAATGCTTGATCGTTTCACTTTCAGGTTCCTGCAGAAAAATCAGAGTTCCTTTTTCCTTTCAACATACGATGCTTCCAAAGGTGGCGACGATGGAGATGCCGAATAGAGAACTTATCTGGTAGCGCGTGTCTGCTGTTACGTACCAACCTGCAATAGAACTGCCCAGTCTCATCCCCATTCTGTTCTTGTTGTATGATTTGATTTTGCTGATGGCATTGTCGATTCAGAGAATGAGATCGTTTGTTGTGACTAGAGTGGAACTCATGCTAGCAGCTCGTGTTTTCCAATTACAAATGATGAAGCGTGATTTTGCCTTTTGCTTTCAACTCTTGAAGTTTTGGCATTCAAATATGGTGGTGGATTCACTGATTGTACAGATATTGATTGACAGGTATTGATAAAGACCTGTAATTGATACAAATTCATAAAAGAATGTAAGCCTAGCTAGCATGAGTATTCGTGTGATCTGTGTAGCATAATTTTGATATCTTGCTAGCTACATTTTTGGATTCTCAACTGGGAAACATTGCCAGAAATGCAATTACAAGAGAGGCATGGCATGTGGAATTTGGTGGACTATTTGCACTGCTGGCATCAAAAAAATGCTGTCGACTGTTATGTAGGAGCTGGTCGATGAAATGCCTCTCAAAATCGCTTTTTCAGAGATGCATGGCGTTACTCGTCATGGCCTTTTTCAGGGCGAGGGTAGGCAAAGAAAGTTCAAGAAAACTCGTCTCTAACTTGGTGTTTTCTCACTTCCTAGTCTCCTAAGGGAGGTCCAGCACAAGGGTAACCTAATTAATTAAATTCGTAATATCTTATAATTTTGGGAACAAACTGTTTCTCAGAAGGGATGAGCAAATCGAGAATTTACTCTCAGCTTCTGATTCAATGATCTCTTCCCCACTGTTAAACCAGTGGACTCATGGATCGATTAAGATTTCAAATTTTGTTCATTTTCACTCAATATAACTGGTTTTACGGTCTCTTCCTACCACGGTTTAAATTCTTAGCCATCACAATCCCGTATGCTATCATTTTTTGGCTGTCATGACGTTTTCAGAGGCCCCTCCATATCCTACATATTTAAACGACCATTTAGCTGTTATTCCCTTATGAAGACAATATGACGCCAAAGGCAACCATAATTTTTTTTCCCCCCCTAACACCTTACAGAATAAAATCAGTTTATGTTAATATTCTGTAAAAAAAAAATAATGATGCAATATGCGAGAAGGGCATCTGTTGAGTACCAATTTTAGTGGCCAACAATAGCTGTTTGACATGTATTACAACACAAGGGGAATGAATAAAAAGGGGCTTTCAATGCCTTGGCTCTCCCAACGAAGGCATTATTTTCATCATAATGGCCATCAACAGTAACCACGAGGGGCCAACTCAACAGGATTCCTGCCACGAAACCTTGCCACAACATTAAAGTTCTTTTCAAGTGCATCGAGCTATTTGAATTTTTCTTCCATTTTAAGCAATCAGGCAGGTCATGAGAAGAATCACAACTTGCTACTGCAATATTCTAATATTGAGACTGCTGATGGACAGTAGATACAAAGCAACAGGAAATTAGAAGGCCATATAATCTGAGATCCGCTTCGGATGGATAAACACGTGTCTCATAAATAAGCCGGCCAGAATAGAAACATGCAGCAATGGGTCAACAAAATATATGCCTAAAGATTAACACACACCAAGAAGCACAATTCAGCACAATCTCTTCCTTGTCAACAACCATAAGGAAAGATCATCATCATGGGTCGAGGACACGACAGAACTAATTTTTCATGCCCGCTTTTTCCTGTATTTCAGCTTTTCCGAAGTTACACTTCAACTTACACATGGCAGCTGCTTGTTATCATATAGCATCTAGAGATTCCAAGTACTGCACATCTAGAACCCTAATATTCTAATTTAAAGTACCAGCTCTCCATTTTTAAATACACAATACTCAAAAAAAAAAATCTACTGATTTTAGGTCCCCTATCAATGTAAAGCCGGAAAACGATACTTGGTATCTGTGATCCTACCAAAGAAGAAAAAATGATGGTTTCATCAGCACAATGGTTGACCCCGAAGTTGACAGGGAACTGAGCTGAGAGATTTTTCACCGTGTAAACCACAGCCAGAAGGATAACTACGAATGTCAACTAGATGCATTTCCTAAGCAACAGTCCAGAGTCTCACTTAGAAACACGCGCCCCATAAAGTGAAGTGAAGAGCAGAATCTCACTGTTTGGCTTCATCACCCTCATCAGAATCCCCATTATCTGAAGACTCTTCATTGTGAGGCTCTTCCTCTCCATTATTTGGTTTATTCTTCTTCTCTCTCTTCTTCTGTTTCTTCTTCTGGCGTTTCATGCGTTTCTTCGCAGTTCGTTCCTCTGCAGCTTTCATTCTTTCCTCCCTCCTCATATTGAACTCTGCCGACTCCTTCCTTCTCTGGTAGTCTACGTCCATCCTTGCAAGGCGATCTTGCTCCTTCCGCCTCATTTGCCGATACTGCAACACATTTAGCATTTAGTTGGAAAAGAGAACCAAGCATGAGAGGCAAGTAGATACTCAAATAGCAAGAGAAAAAGGAACATGCATGTGTAACCAAGCATAGTTTGTGGTTTAAAATAGAAGAAAAAAATATAAATAATTTTTTAATGTTCCTCTAAAGTTCTGTCAAGATAAGGACTTCTAGAATCTGCAAAACATTAAGATGCTACCATGTCAAAAATATATAAATATAAAATTCAGTTGTCAATTTACACACAAGAAAAGGTCATGTACAAAAAAAATTCAGAAAAATGAGATAATTTCTAAAGACCACTAAGTGTTTTTCATCAATGACAAACAGATCCTATCTGGCACGATGCCTCCATCAGCAAGTGTGTTATTGCAGGATGTTGGAACATTCTCTTTGCTTCCATACAATTTCTGCCTTCAATTTTTGGGAGAGGACAAACTTTCAAATAGATAACCATGAGAGATCATATCTACATTTACTCTGCTTTCTAGCAGGTCCATAAATCAGCACATATATGGCAACTCAAAAATGGAGTCCATAAACAGGAACATGGGACATGTCAACAGTTTACTATCAGAATAAGTTCACCAAAAGAAACATTTGATCACCGTATGCTACATGACCACAGCATTTTTGCCTCCAAAGAAACATGGTGCACACTGCATTCTATTTCTGCCTTGAAAGAAACATAATGCACTGCATTATATCTTTGCCCTCGAAGAAATACAATGCACTACATCATATAAACTGGATGTCAAAATTCTCAGAAATGTGAAAATATGCATTTATGTGATGCACCATCTAAAATAACACTTCCTTTACAAAGATAAATTTCTCTGGTTCTTTTTCTAATAAATGATGTGTGGTTAGTTATGCTACAATAATTCAAAGCAGATATCTCGTAGTCAAAGAACATTTCTTGAAGCATATATTGTATGAAAAAAATATTTTAGATCCAGTTTCCAAATACTCAGAGATAATTTAGCCAAGATGCTCTATCAATTCTTGTAGAGATATTTCTCTTGTCTAATCAAAAGGACTATCAATATTCACATCAGAACATTACAATGATGTGAATATTGATAGTCCTTAACCGAGGACTCAAATACCAGCTTGCACTGCCTCAAATAACACCTAGAGGTCAGTAACCAATACCCAGCACGCCAATTGAACAAATAATAGGCAAGCCAAACCATACCGATCTAAGACTGAAATCAGATTGGATATGGATTGGATATTAGTGTAACTATATGAATATCTATTTTTATTTGCCAAATACAGATGCAAATATAGATATTAATCAGATATAAAATTCACGTCCCTACTTGTTTTAAATAGATACAAGTACAAATCAGATATTGAGAGTACAAATATAAAAAAATAAATGGAAATCAAAAAGTTAAACATTATAACCATCAAATCAAAGATATCACTAAGTGGAAGATAAATTAAGTCAACACTATATTAATGTGGTCACTTATTTTCTTAAAAATTTTATAAGTGTATCATTAGACTAACTAGGATTACTAGCAGATCCAAATACTCGGATACAGATAAGATAACTGTCTATCCATATCAATATTTTGTTTTCTTTAACAAATACTCGGATACAGATAAGATAATTGTCTATCCATATCGGTAATTTTTTTTCTTTTGACAAATACAGATATTAGCTACATACTCACATTTACATCCATGGATATTAACAAATCCACTTTCACCCCTATATCAATCTCATGCCACTAAGTACCACTTGCACTGAGCTTTAGTTTTAAATTTACACCTTGTTTTTGCTTTAGTACTAGTTACTACACTGTTGGAACAGTACATACAGTAATGACTTGTAAATGAAGCATTACCATACAGTGAAATTGCTAAATTTATTTATGCATATGTATGTTAGGTGTGTAGGCATGCATACATACAGATGTACATACATACTTGCAACCCTAGGAATAGTTGAATAAATTGGGCCTTACAAGTATATAGAATAAGAAAGTAAAATAAAATTAAATAGAAGACATTTTGGTGTTCGGTAACATTATACGGGATAAAAGAGAGAAATGAAAAAAGAAAGAGATAGAGGGATAGGGTAAAGGGTTAACTGTCAGAAAAGCTTTTTAAGCTCTAACCAGAACCAATCTACTTCAGTCAGCACTAGTTGATACCAGAATCCACTTTTGGCTTCACATTTTGACCAGGTTCGCTTAAAATCAACTAGTTCTAGTTCTTTCAGCAAACAAGGATGCTGTATTTATTCATTAGTTGTCATATTTTCTTCTTTTCTTTAAGTATTATATACACTATTATCGATTTTGGATCACTTTCATTTTTTAAGTTAAAATAAAGGATTCTAACTCACACAATAGCATTCCTCTTCTATGAAAATTAATTGCTTGAATAATTTTCTGGGCATTCCTAGTCTTAACAATCATAACATATATTTTTAAAAGTCTCCGAAAAATATAATAAAATGAAGAAAAAAGACCATTTCAATATACTTTAAACATGCATATAACCATTGCGAGTGCAGAGTACAATGTTTTTTCTCCTTTTCCAAATATTTTTTAAATGCAATATAGTAATGTAATAACATAATAAACAGAACGCTTTAATAGCCAGATTTTCATATTTTAAGGAATGAACTTTAATGATGACCAAGAAGTTTTCATCATTATTACCATCATCAACGTAGCAAATGAAGAACTTCATATAAGCTGAGCCTCCATACAAAAACTCCTGTCGTTAATACTATACTAGCCCCACATGATATGTGGGGTACAATTTTTTTTGCTCCTTTTTCTCGCTGTTTTGAAATATAATATTTCAATGTAACAAATTATAATAACTAGAAGGGATTCAGTAACTAAATTTTTTATTGTGTATGAATCGACGAACTTCAAAACATTAATACTAGTGTCATTAATATTTGCACGTTAAGCAATGAATCTTAATGATGGCCAAGCACATCTAAATACCAACATTCACATGGCAAATGGAGAATCCTGAACATGCCAAGCCTCTCTCTCTCTCTCTCTCTATATATATATATATATATATCCCACTTAGTCAAAAATGCAAAAGAATAAAAAGAAAAGTCCAAGAAAATCATGATTTATATATAACTAATTTTATTCAAAATACTAAGTATGAATAGAAATTGAATACCTTTTCATACAAGAGTTGCACAATCTATTGCATAGAGTGCTCTTATACCTAGTAATGAGAGAAAAATGTTGCCTATAAAAAGCATTATCTTTGGATCACAAATAGCTTTTTTCAATTCTTTAGAACATTAGAAGCAATCGATTGTTTGGCTAAGAATAGTAAGTTAACTTTCATTTCCGATGCTAAGACTTCTCAAAGGAGATAAAATAAAAGAGCCTTATGCATGGTGAATCAAGCTGTCACCACATTAGATTCACAAAATGTAAACTCGTTGTGTGAGGTCTAAGTTCAAATCTTATAGACGAATAGATGAGATATGTCTAACTATAGTTTTATTTTCAAACTTTATATGAAATAATTTATAAGTTGGTATCAATGCTTGTAGTATGGATCGTTTTATCCAGTCAGGGAGGTAAAAATTTGAAAGAAAAAGCAAGTCCAATTCAGACTTGGAGACTTGGAGCTATTGGTAGTTAGGAAGTGGGTACGGCAATAAGGAAGAGTGGGATATCTTACTCTCACAAGAACGGAAGAAAACTAGTAGATGCCGAATCTTTGAAAGGAAATGATATAGTGTGCAAAGTCTCCCTAAGTGACAACTCCAACATATGGTTCATGATTTTGTAGCAACAGTTCTTATGCAGCTTGTCATGATAATGTCATTTACTTGTTTCCTATGGCTGCTGGGACTTAAGGAGTTCTAACTACCACGACAAGAAAGGCCCTAGGTTACTCAAGATAGAAAGGCAGTGAAAAACAATAAGAGAGGTTTTCTTCTAAAAATTGCTTCTGCATATAAGGATTTCCTCTGTTAGCAATATTGATAAGATTCCTTGTAATCTTTACAAGGGAAAAGGGTGTTTTCTTCCAGAAGAATGGCCTTGTCTCCTCCAGTGGTGAACTACTATTATGGTTTGGGCATATCTGGTACCTTCTGAGCATGAATACAGCACATATATGCGCAAATCACGCCAAAAATTTGACACTTGTTCGATGCTAATTTTTTTTTTTTTTAGTGGCTCCAATTTTGCTCAATATTTTGTGGATTACTTTCATACCAGATAGTGCTAGGGCAATGGGTAGGTTAGTATCCAAAACAGGCCGAGTAGCTGTACCAAGTTCACTGAGTTAGTTCGGCACTCTAGTTAGGTTCCTGCAACTGTTGCACCATCATAGGGGAGTATTTATTATATTCAGAATTACGCCAGGTAAGTAGTGGAAAAGAGCATATCAAGCTAAATTTCGTGGTTTCCAACTATGAGATCCACCTCTCCTAAATCTTGCATCCTTAACAAGACAAAGGAAATAAAAATTTTCTCGGTGATAAAAGATTTTTCCATCTTGGAATGTCCACCACCGTTGCCTCACAATCAATTCGCATTCACGTGAAAACTAAGGAACATCAGAAGCCTATGATTCCACTACAAAGTTTGAACTTTTTCTTCGTTTCTAATGTTAAGACTGTAAGCGAGCGGATTCGTCAAAGGCAACATAGAAGACGATCAGAAAACAAAATTTTTTAGAAATAAGGATAAAAAACGTGATTCTTGGGGAGAGGATTGTAAACGCAATTGATAGGGGAGAGGCAGGCGTGGAAGAGGGACCTGGTGGAAGTCGCCGGAGCCGGAACCGGCGGAGCTGCCGGAGGTATTGCTGACCCGGACGGGGACGTTCTCGATGATCCGGCGGAGCTTGACCTCGAGGTCCTCCTCCTCCTCTCTCAGCACGGGGCCGCCCTTCCCGTACTCCACGATCGCGCCCTCGCCGCTCCCCGCCTTCGCGGAAACGCCAGCCGCCGGGGCCGTGGCGACCAGCTGCAGATCGCCGCCGGCATCTTTCGACGGACCGGACATCGCCATGTTCCGCAAGCCCTAGCCCAGAGGCGGTCAGCGGGTAATTTTTGTCTTATTTAGTCCTCGGCGTTCCTCTTTTTCCCTTTCTTTTTTTTTTTCTTTTTTTTTACCACGGTAAATAGTTCTTTCTGAACATGGTTTAAACTTTAAAATAATGGACCTTCATCATGCTAACGGATAACGTTATAACAACTGCAGTGATAACGGTTTTCAGCGCTGATACGTCATGTATTACGTAACGGAGTTATGGTGCAGAATTTTATTTTAAATTTTAAAATTTTAAATTTATTTATTTTATTATTAAAGTGGTGCATGAAAAACTACGAACCGAAATTGATACTAAACCCTAATAGCTTTATTAACTATAATAATTAATATTATTGGAATCCAATTCAACCTAAAACTTTAAATGTTAAAATTTAGATAATTAAAGTTTGTCTTGAAATTTATTACTCTTAATACATGCAAAATGATGACATCGTTACTAATACATATAACATATAGAAGTTGGCTTCTAATTTCTATATAATATGGCTTTAAGTTTGGCAGGGCATTGCGAACATCCTTTTTAGTAAGCATATAGAGTCATTTATGAAGAGAGAGCTAAAAGGATTTGTATTCTAATTCGATTAGTTATGTGTAAGCTTAGGGTTTATGATAATAATTTTGTGAGAAGATAATTCTTATAATATATATTATATTTTTACAGTGAAATTATATCATTGTTGCTAGTAGTAAGATAGGTTAATTGACTGGTCCATATTAAATTCCTATATGCTCTATTGTACTTTCTTTTCTTTACTTCCTTATGGCTGCATGGATCTAATTACCTGCATCAATTCATCTGCGTTTTAATAGTTCTTTCATTTGAGATGATCCATCACAGTAAAGATCAAAATTCAACAGGCTAGAGACCATTATCCAAAATTTATATTCGTTTATATAATAGTCCACTGCCTGACCGATTCATTGGCTCCGACTCCTGCCATCTTCGCTCCTCCAAATCCAATCCATTCCCTGTGTTGGCCGTTGGATGAGATCCTTTAAAAAGTTTTTGTACACCAGCCTTTAGTACATAAGGCGTTCACCGATCATATGGAAGGGTTTTTTTTTTTTGTATCGCATACATGTCGACATATATGAATGATCAACCTACGAAGTTAGTATATACTTTATGTATCGAAGGCCGAATGTGCAAAGACTTTTCCTTCCATTTGGTATGATGTTGTTTTCTTTTCCCTCTCCTTTGTTTGGCCGTATTCTGGTGCCCGGACCTTGGATCTTTATGGGTTGCCTCGCTTTTTTTTTTTTGTAGATTGGGCCGTATTCTGGTGCCTGGACCTTGGATCCATATGGCTCGTATCTTTAACGGGTCACCAGGCCTTAGCCCTCTACTTGTTGGAGAAACACCGAGAGATGGTCTATTAACTGGTGCCAGCCTGAGCTACCAGGTGAATTTTTATGAATTTGTTTAATTAAAAGATCTGGAACATGACGTCTGCCTTGTATTGAAATTTGGGGCTACTGAAATAGAATAATGAATAGGCCCATAAAATTGTTGACCTATTTCTTGCTCTATTTAAAAATCCTAAATATTCTTTCTCAAATGTCTGATCCATTTCCAATCGTTCTCATGAAATGGTCCATTTTTCATGCATGACACCAATAGTTGTATTTCTGCAATCAAAGGAAAACGATGTACCAGCTAAATGAAGCTGAATGAAGAAGAACCTTCTCCGAACCTCAACCACGCAAAATCTAAATAAATAGACATCGTGGACAGCCTTCCAAACCTGATCCTTTTGACTCCCTCCCCTCCATGCGCCCAACGGCCACGCACTCAGGCTGCTGGAAAACGTGTCAAGCCTCATCCCGTCTCTCACCGCGAGACCACGACGTCGCACCCGCCAAGCACCGTCCTCCCTTCTCTTCTCCCTTCCCGCGCTCAAGTCCACGTCTCGTTCTCTCTCATCGGCGTATTCCCCCCTCCCTTGCGTCCGCGGCCATCATTGCACTGCACCCTGGGCCTCTCTTTTCGCTTTCGCTTTCGTTCCCCGGAGTTTTTTTTACTCCTTTTAATAATAATACCAATTGGCCGTTCGTCTTCTGGTCGTCGTGCGCGCGCGCGCGCGCCAGCGGCTATCCGCTGGCACGGCCAAAGCGACCCGCGGCGCGGAGCGGAGCGGAGCCTTTTCATAAAGTAAGGGAATGCCGACAAAAGTTAAGGACGGGGTGCGAGTCCGAATAAGTGCGTTATTTTGCGGTTGCAATGGCCTGGCCTTTGCTGTGCCCCCCAATGCAGTGCAGCTAGCGCTTGACCGGGATAATTTTGGTGCAAGGTAGTGGACTCGTTTCGTCCGTCAATAGCCGTTTTAAGTCATTGGCGATGTTTTAATTATTATAATGGTTTCAAATTCACAAGGCTTTCAGCGAAGCGTTCGCAAGCAATACAATTGGACTCTGTAAGATAGAATAATACACTAAACTAAACTAAGGCGGATTCCAACTCAACAATCAAAACCATCCTGAATCAATAATACACTCATTTATTAATTTCTTTTTAAAAAATACTCCTCTGCATTGTATCCTCGTTACATGATCAGTTTGGCAACTTCGTGATCTTAATGAAGAGTCAAACAAAATCTTCTTCGAGTTGACAAAGAGCTAGTCGGAAGATATGCCAGGTACTGAGGTGGCAACCACGCAACCAGAAGTACTTGAATAAATATCCAAGTACTGCTAACAGATCCCAGCTGGCCCACGCATGCCATTACGCTCTAACAAAGTCCATGCAAAGTCCAGCCCCTGACGTGGACGCAAGGAGGACGGTGGAGTGCCGTCCAGAATTTTCAGCCGTCGTGGGTGGAAGAGAACGCACCACGCCTCCCTGGCGGACATCTCCAACAACTTCTCGGAATCGGACGAAGGAGCGGTCAAAGGCTGTTCTCCTGTTAATTTGTCTTGGGCTACGCTTTGGCCGCTCTCTTAATTACAGGAGGAATATTATTTAGTTTTATGCTGTCAGTGTGAGAGCACGTGAAATGCGTTTGGGGCCCGGGGGACGATTGGATTTTTTTATGACAACGTAGACGGTGGGTCCTATGGGGATATCATTAGACAAGTGGGCAGGCGGACGGCAGTAGATGACACGAGTAGATTGCTGGTCGTGGAAAAGTGCCATTTTAGTGTTTAAAAATTCTCTTAGGCTTGCTACAGCTCATGAACTATAAAGTATGAAATACTTGATGGCGTTCGATCACCGGCAACAAACACGAGAGCTCCATCAGGTCATTGATGAAGCTCTTTTCTAAAGAAATACCTACAAAAAGTTCTGAGGCTGAAGGTTGCTCCGATGAAAGTCCTTCAATGAGTAAGTCAACAATCAAAGTTACAATCATAAGCTTGAAAAAGCTTGTAAAGAAAAGGCTCCGAAATTGAGATATTCTCTGAATGTTTTGAATGTGCTCAGTGTGTCTTACCTTTTTCAGAATCCTTCTTATCCTTTTAAGGACTTTGGTTTTCGTCTAAGGATCAGCCATATGGGATTCCATGGAGAAGAATATCTGCTAAACTCAGTGATTACATGAGTTCGAAGACGATTGATGGGCTTGATCTCATCGGACGCATAAGTCAGACGATTGATGGGCCTCATTTCATCGAGCATATGGATCAAGTGGTTGATGAGCCTGGTCTAGGGCTGAAATGGATCGGATAACTCCGATCGTATTCATATTCGTATTCGAATCATATCAAATTCGGATATTTTTTATAGTTTAATCGAATTCGGATACGGATTCGGATATTTAATTCAAAAGTTAATCAGATACAAATACAAATATGAATTTATATATATTTAAATACGAATACTGATATCCATTTTAAAAAATAAAATCTCATTTTAAAAAATAAAATCCGGGCGACTGGGCGAGTCGGGCGACTGGGTGAGTCGGGCGACACCGACACTGAAGCAGCTAATTTTTTATTTAAAAAATAAAAACAAAACCGCTTAAGAATCGACACGTTATGTACGGTGTACAGACTTCCACAGTTCCACTGTTCAGTTTCCTTTTCTTCTTTCTTCCGTTGTTTTCTTCTTCTTCCGTTCTTCACATACCACTTCTTCGTCTTCCAGACTTCCACTGTTCCACATCCCGACTTTCCGGTGACAGCAAGGAGGACTGGAGGAGTGATCCATCGCGGCCCGCGGAGGCAGTGAAGGAGACAATGGCAGACTGGCAGTTCGGCTTCCCCACTAATTTCTCTTTGCTCTGCTCGATCGTCAACCCATCATCAAGTAAGTAAGCAGCTCTGCTGCTTCTTCTTCTTCTTCGTCTTCTTCTTGTAATATGACCATTTGGCGACCTTTTTTCCGTTTTTCTATTTTCTTGTAGGAAGTATGTTTGGCTACCTAATTTTATCTTTATTTTTTCAACTGAATCATCCTGGGTACTTTTTCTCTCCCAGTGATCTAGTCATATCTGGTTGAACATTTTTTTAATAGTTGGATGACACTTATTGTTTACAATCAGATGTGTAAGTTTCTTGGAACTAAGATCTGTTTTTCATGTATGACAGTTGCTAATGCAGAAGTTATGAACAAGTTTCAACTTCATACCTTAAAGTTTCCTTTTATTCAAATCATAAAGTATATATCAAGATACATATTACTTGTCTGTAATGATTTGTATCATTGTTTTCCCCTCTTTTCCTTTCCTTTACATGCACAGCTTAATTTAAATTAATACTTTGTGTTAAATGAAATGTCATCTCTAAAGGTCGTTGCCTGTTTTCCCGCAAAAATATCTTTAAATTTAAGGAAAAACAAGAGAGGTGGTTTGTAATGGTTCTGTTGAAAGATTACGTTCTTCTATTCCGTCCGTTTTGATCTTGTTGCTCTACACTTACTTTGTACCATAGCCTTGTGCTGTTCATCTAGTAAGAAGCTTTTGTCATCTTCTACTTTCTGCAAAGATTTCTGATGCTTCATTTCTTTTTTGTTCTACTATTACTAAAGATCTGTCAACTTTGAACCTTTTTGGACTATTGTGTTTGATTCTTTTAAGATGTTTATATATTAAAATACCTATTTTTCTGATTTGTATGGTGCCTCATCAATATACTAGCATTTGAAAGCTTTGTGGTATGATACCTGCTCAAGAGTATGAAAATGAAATTGTGTAATTCGGTCATATATTGATAATTTTTTTTAGGGATAGGTATGAATGCTGATTTGCTTAAACAGAGTAGCATAAATGCTGCATAGCTTGATAACTGCTTTAGGTTATTTTTTATTCTTGATTTAATTAAGCATGGAGGCAATCTCATGTAGGATTGTAACTTTGTGAGGAAACATGTGACACAGCATACCACTATGTCCTATTAATTGCAGTCTATCATCTTAATTTATTGTTTTATGACCAGTCACATTTTGGTATTTGTAGGTTTTCCTTTCTGATTTTCTTTTTCAGTGTGGTGGGTATGTTAAATTCTTGTCTCCTGACTAATAGGTCTATGTTAAATGTTGAATAAGAATATATGACAGCAAGATTGGCTTTTGGTCCCAATACAATTTATTGTCTGACTTGGTTCTAGCCAACACCATGTTGATTATGAGGCAACATGGACACTATTGACACCTCTCAAGCATGGGCACATATTGAATCTAAGGTGAAGCATCTGAGTTGTTATCCATGGGAAGTTCTTGAATAATTTTTATGTTGTTTGCACTGGGTATATCTTTTATTTGTTGACTAGATCAGTTATGGGATAGACACAACTGCATAACACATACTGGATATCTTGTCCATAGAGCAAGTAATTACCAAAATGTTTTAATTTAGAAATATGAGCATGTACATATAAATGTGGGTAAAGACGTAATTAGATGCACAGTTTCTTCACTAGCAAAAAGATTTGACATGTAGTATCTGGAGAATGTTGTGGCAGATGAATGCATGCAATGAAGAGGGCATAATTAGAGAGTTGTTGCATAATACCTCTTGGACACATCCAATTTAGAGTATTTGGTTGAGAAATAAACTTTCATTCAGGGAGCTTTAATTATTTGATATAGAAAGAGCATTTTGCACTTTAATTATGAATATTGTGGTTATACGAAATATGCATCAGACAAAAATCCAGTTTATTTGGCATGGCATGCATGCAAGCTGGTTTATACCAGTGAATCCTGAGTACACCTTACCATACTATTATTGAACCAGTAGACAGTACAGAGAACTCGGTGTGCTGAATTAATTTTGTACCAGGTGTACTGTGCCAAATGGTATTGGTATGATGTCTGGTACTAAATTTGCGACCTTGCTACTGTCTATGGAAAAGCTGCATGTTAGCAAATTGCTCCATGCTTGTAATATGCATTTCATTCTCAAGTGACTGTAGAACTTAGAAGGTTGTCAATAGTTCCATCAATGCATTATCTTTGTTGGTTTTTTACATTGCTTTGTTACTCAGTAATTAAAGTTATTTGTATGTGCATCAAGCTTGAAGGATATGGTTACATGTATATATCTTAAACTTGAAGGAGATGGACTTTTAAGGTTGAGGTGAGAGAAATTGCACCACAGCGATAACCAAGAAATGTGAACATGAATATCCAGTTCTATCCTTACATTTTCAGAACAGATTTCTGATCTTGTTTTGTCATTCATTACCATCAAGGTCTACATCATCTGTTAATGCATCGTCTTATTCTCTTTGTGAAAAATTTCATCCACTAATTTTGGTTTTTCCCATTTTTCTTGACATTTGGCCAAAAGCTAAGCTGTTTGCTAATGAAGTGTCTCATAAACCATTGTTATGCATGACTATCTTCTTCATATATTCTTGGTTCTGACTCCCATGGTCTTTCCAATTCCTGCCTTATTCTTGGTTCTGACTCCCATGGTCTTTCCAATTCCTGCCTTCCTCATCCCATCTTCTTAGTTTTACTTCACATAAACTTAATTGTTGTTACCAGAGTCTCTTCCTGCAGAGCTTTCATCCATCATTGTGAATCAACTTTCTTGTTTGGTGTCCCTGAACTTTATGATTTACAAATAATACACTATCCTTATCTACTTAAAATACCACATCTACTTTACCACTGCACGGGCAAACATGATGTGGCCTTTCCTTCCCCGTGCAATTCGTTCTGTGAAATTATGTCCTTTGAGTAGGGGTGTACAAAAAAATTGTCATATGATGTTATTCAATAATTTGTGAACTTTTTACTTAATAGTTTATGAAATACTTCTTATGACATTTGAGTTTATGAGATGCATTTAAGATTTATCGTCAACAAATCCTATTAAATATTTTTATGTTATGACTTAATGCTTTCAGCTATATATGAATCATATGATGCAAATACTATATGGCATATGCAGGTTGCCAATGTTACCATGTATCGGGGGCAATCAATACCGACCTCAACCTACCAATTTTTCCTTGTTTATTTCATTCCAAAAATGTTGTGCTTATGTGGGCTGTGATAATATTTTGAGCCTATTCAATTTAATTTGGCAATGATGATAGGGACTTCCAATTTGTTTTGACGCTCAATGTGTGGGCTGTGAAATCATGACTTGGAGGGCATTTCTAAATGCAACCGTTGTGATTTGTGAAGCATATGTTTGACACTCTATCTGAACCAAGGGCCATGATGTTAGGTAGATTCATAGCATTTCCTGCTCGGATGCATGCAAATTGTAACCATCAGGAAATAACAGCTGATAATGTCTTTCTGAGCCAACTCAAACTATGTTCCTATATCTGATAAGTTACTAGTATCCTGGAGGATATTTATTCATTTCCTTGATCAGGTCTGTGATATATTTTTAAGAATCATACGTCTTTGATCAGGTTTGTGATATATTTTCAAAAATCATACTTTATGGATGCTTGGCAAATTACTTATTTTAAGCCTAGCCCCTTGATATGATCATTTATATATTATAAAACTTGACCTTTGTCCTATGTTTTTGTTCCTTTGTGTTCTTCAGGTTGGTAATTGTTTGGGCACTTTGATCAAAACATTCAAGGCTTCTTTCCTGCCATTCTTTGGTGAACTTGCTATGTACATAACACCAATATTGGTAAGTCATAAGAAACATGCTACATGTATTTTTTAGTAGTACTCAAGAAATATGCTTGATATTTTGCTTTTCCTGTTGTATTTATGCATTTTTGTATTAGTGAACTGCAAATTCTTATATATGCTTACATTTTCGTGAAAATTCTTGTCTCAATGCTTAATGATTTCCATCTCAAATATTTTAGGTCATGTTACACTGTTGCTTAGTTGGATTTGTTGTGGATTTCAACTTCTTTCAAGTTTCTTAAGAGAACATTATGTAGCCATATTCTTATTACCTATGTTTTGTTCTTATGGTAGACAGTAGGAAGATTAGTGGCTTCTTTAGTATTCCTCTATTTATTAACTCTTTCACAACTATTCATCATATAATACAATCATGAGATCATAGAAATTTCTATCTTCATATTCGTATCTGTATCCGTATATAAAAAATATGGATATACTTGATATCCGATTCGTATTCGTATCCGTATATAATAAATATGGATATGCTAGATATCTGATTCGTATCTGTATCCGTATATAATAAATATGGATATACTTGATATCCGATTCGTATCCGTATCCGTTTAGAATAAATATGGATATGAATTTTAATATCTGTTTAGTATTCTTATCCATATTCGTATCCGTTAAAAAATATGGATACAAATACAGATATACTACTATCTGATCCGTATCCGATCTGTTTTCAGCCCTAGCCTGGTCCCGTCGAGCGCATGGGTCAGGTGGTTGGTGGGCTTGGTCTCATCGGGCGCGTGAGTCAGGTGATTGTATGCTCGGTTCACATGGGGGCCACGTGGGCATTGCGGAGCAGGGGCCGCTGAAGAGCAGAGCCGCTTTGGAGAAGAGGAGCCGCCAAGGCCGCCTTGGAGAAGTGGGGGCCGCTGAAGAGCGGAGCCGTTTTGGAGAAGAGGGGCCGCTGAGGCCACCTTGAAGAAGTGGGGGCCACTGAAGAGTGAGACCACTTTGGAGAAGATGGGCCACTGAAGCTGCCTTAAAGAAGTGGGGGCCACTGAAGAGCAGGGCCACTTTGGAGAAGAGGGGCTGCCGAGACCGCCTTGGAGAAGCGAGGGCCGTTTTGATTTCTATCATCAGTTAGCCCTGCCGTTAGCACTTACGTGGCACCACTGGCCACATCAGATGCTCCCCCGCTCTTGAGCTTAAGTGGCTATGTGTCCGCTGACCTTTGACCGAAATGAGAGCAAAAATTTGTCATGATTGCTGATTTTGCATGCCATTAATCGTCGGAGGCGGGGCACGCCTCCTCGAGGCGATGTCACTTTGAAGTCCTTCTATAGTTAAGGAGAAGCACAGAGAGTGAAGTTGATTTTGGGTGCGTCGAGAGAATATCTCTCGAGGGATGGAAAAGCCTGGTGCCATCATAAGCCACCACTCCCCATGTCATATCATTGGCCGCGGATCCCGCTTCCTATGTGGAATCGAGACACCATATCTTGGGCGAAAGGGGAGCTATCAACAGCTGGATGTTGTCTTCAATCGTGGACGACCGCATGGCAGTGCCCCGGGTGGGACGATTCAAAAATCATGTATAAAATTGCCTCACTCACCCAAGTGCGCCTTTTACACTTTCATCACTCTTCATGTTGCCTTCTTCCTCAGAGCCCTGAACCTTCAGAGCCCCGAACCTTTCGTTCTTCCTTTGCGACACCAGGTCAGTCTTCTTTTATCATCTTCCTCCTTTGTTTTCTCCTTTAGTCCATGGACCGTCATGCCATTAGGGAGGGCAAAAGGCTCATTGTAAGCCCCCCTCCATCCTTGGAAGAGGAGAAGGATAAGGTCCCTCTGGTCCACCGTTGTTGTCGGCCGGTCGGCAGTGTCATCATCCATGACCGTCCGGCGGTGGCTGTCCAGCCCCCACCTCAAGTGTCCCCACCCATGGCGCCTTCACCCGGGGTGGCTCCGTCTAGGGTAGCTCCACTACCCTCGGTTCGTCCGACCCCCCCTCTGGCTGCCATTTCTGATTCGGCAGGATCGGAGGGGACGGTCTCCACCATGACTCCTGAGGAGGTAGAAGACCTCAGGGTTAGGTATAGGGTTCCCAGTTTCATCCGTTTGTCTGCACCTGGATCCGAGAATAGGGTGAACTTGGACCAGCCCGGCCGGGTAGCCATGTACGAGGAGTTCTTCAAGAGTGGACTCTACCTTCCCTACTATCCATTTGTCCTTAACCTGCTGGACACGATGGGCTCATCCCGGCACAATAGACTCCAAACTCGGTTCGGATCATCTGTGCCTTTGTCATTCTTTGTTTCTTCAATGGCTCAGAAGCCAGAATTTCATTGTTTCGGGCCTTTTACAAACTCCGCCACCATAGTGAAGATGGGTGGTGGATCTTTACGTCTAGGCATGGTAGGACCCTACCGCTTAGCCTTCCCTTCAAGGTCAATGGATGGAAGTCTCGTTTCTTGTTTGCCCATGTAGAGGGGGTGAGGATGAGTTGAGGGATTCCTGACGTCAGCCCCAACAAAAACTCCACCGTAGACAAGAGGGACCAAGAGCTCTTCGACCGCTTGACATCCTTCGAGACTCCACTCTGCAAGGAGTTGTTGATCGAGGCCAACCTTTATGAGGCCGGTTTGGCCCTAGCAATTGGTGAGCGCGAGATCTTGCCCTTCTAGTCCTTTCTGTTAGGTTTTCTCTTGTCTGACTATCAGTTTTTGTGCAGCAATGAAGTTGCCCATCGAGCGACTAAAGGCGGCAGTGCAGAAAAGGAGAGAGGAGGCCGGCGAGGTAGTGAGGCCGGCCAAGAAAGTTCGGCGGAAGGCCCAGGGCGAGCTAGCTTAGGCCCCCGCAACTCCTATGGAGGCGGCTCCCACAGAGGAGCCGATGGAGAGCATCCCGGCCGAGGCGCCAATAGAGGGGGATGTCCCCATCATGGCCGAGGCGGGACAGGAGAGGAGGGGCCAACCGGCCCAGGTGGAAGAGACTATGAACGGGCCTCCGGGTTTTGCCGAGCCGGCAGAGGTCATCAACCTAGAGGCCAAAGACGAGCCTTCGGTCCCCATCGAGCCGACGGGGACAGCTGACTCAGAGGCCATGGGCGGACACCCGGCCGTCTCCGAGCCGAAGGCAGAGGCAGCAGCTCCGGAAGATGGAAACAGAGAGGAACCAGCCAGCGACAGTGAGGCAGAGCCGACTACCCCGCACTCGCCGCCCAGTCGGGATCCTCGGTAGGAGCCACGATGGCCACTGAGGTTCTCTGCGATGGACAATGGGTGTCTGACGGAGTGCCTGCTGGAGAGGATCCACTTGCCGCGCTTCCGCGAATAGCTCAACAGCGAGCCTGTCGCCAGGATCCTCGACGTGATGTACAAGTCAGTGCTCTAGGCAGCTTCCTCTCGCCTCATTCTTCTTTTCGTCAGTTTAATCCAATCCTTGATTAACCCCCCGATTTTTGCAGAGGGCCAACGAAGTTCTTACCCTCTGGAATGCCTTGGTTTGGACCAGTGATGCCGTCGAGCGGTCCCAGACGCGGTTGGCCAAGTACCGAGGTCGGTGCAATGAGTTGGCCGGGAGGTTGGCCGAAGCCCAAGCCTGGGAAACTGAGGTGGCCGGCAAGTTGCTCGCGGCCAAAGCTGACTGCAACGAGTGGAAGGCCCGATTCAGAGAGGCCGAGGGGAAGAAGGTGGCCGAACTTAACCGCACCTTGGCGGCTGAGGCCAAGCTGGCGGTATACATGGCGAGGCTAGAGTCGACCGAAGGCAAGGTCGACGAGCTGACCCAGAGGCTCGAGATGCCAAGGACCGGGCCGAGACGGCAAAAGCCAATGCCCAGCCGCCAAGGAGAGGGCCGCCCTGGCAGAATTGAACGCCCGGGAGACCGAAGGAAGGAAGGCCGATGTCGAGGCTCAAGCCCAGAGCGCTGAGGCCCGAGCCCAGAGCACTGAGGCCCGAGTCGAGGACACCAAGAATCGGTCCCAGGAAGTAGAGACCCAGGCTAAGAACATCATCGATCAGTTCCAAACCTCCTCGGCATTCGAGCAGAAAGTGACGGAAGCCAGCCTCGATACCTACATCCAAAGCTTCGAGCACTGTAAGAAGAAGATCACCCAGGTCTTTGGGATCGAAAACCCCAGTGCCATCCGGCCAGAGAGCCAAACGATGAGGAGTCGGATGAGGATGATGCCGGTAGCGAACCGGGGCCCGCCGAGCCATAGATCTCTAGGCCTTCTGTATTTTTTTGTTTCTTTCTTTTTGCTTATAACCGACCTCGAGTCGGTCTTTTCTACTCCGGTTGAGTATCAATAAAAAGAAAGTTTTGTCTAAGTGCTTAATGTCACTTAGCTTTTTGTAGTAGCCTTGTTTCCTTGTAATAGTGTACCATCCTTGGCCTTTTGGCTCGGCAGCAAGTGGACGCAGTCTCTCGATGATCCGATTGGGATTTGTACAAACACGCTGCGTCGGCCAAGCTCTTAGTCCCTTAGGCACTTGTCGGGGTGACTATAGGGTGCCAGTGTCAGTCAAGGAATGCTTACGCAGGCTTGGGAGTCCTCTAGAACCATCTCGGGGGTTTCGTATGCCGGCTCGAGGGGCAACTCGGATGGGAACAGAGCCATCAGGGTCTTGAACGGCCTCAGGGGTGCCTCCATGCCGGACCAAGTGGTATCCCATTAGCTGCGTATCCACCGAGCTCCTTTAGAACTGCCTCATGGGTTTGTGTGTCAATTCGAAGGGCGAATCGAACAGGAACAGAGCTGTTAGGGTCTTGAACTGCCTTGAGGGCACCTCCGAGCCGGACTGAGTGGTGTTCCATTAGCCACGTATCTGCCGATCTCCTTTAGAACTGCCTCAGTGGTTTGTGTGCCGACCCGAGGAGTGACTCAAATGGAAATGGAGCTGTCAGGGTCTTGAACCGCCTTGGGGGTGCCTTTGCGCCGGACCGAGTGGTGTCCTATTAGCCGCGTATCCGTTGAGCTCCTTTAGAACTGCCTCAGGGTTTGTATGCCGACCTGAGGGGCGACTCGAATGGAAACGAAGCTATCAGGATCTTGAACCGCCTCGGGGGCGCCTCCGCGCTGGACCGAGTGGTGTTCCATTAGTCACGTATCCACCGAGCTCCTTTAGAACTGCCTTGAATGTTTGTGTGCTGACCTGAGGGGCGACTCGAACGGAAACAGAGCTATCAGGGTCTTGAACCGCCTTGGGAGCATCTCCACACCGGACCGAGTAGTGTCCCATTAGTCGCGTATCCATCGAGCTCCTTTAGAACTGCCTCGGGGGTTTGTGTGCCGACCCGAGGGGTAACTCGAACGGGAAAGGAGATGTCAGGGTCTTGAACTATCTCGGAGGTACCTCCATGCCAGAACGAATGGTGTCCATTAGCTGCGTATCTGTCAAGCTCCTTTAGAACCGCCTCGGGGGTTTGTGTGCCGACCCGAGGGGTGACTCAAATGGGAACAGAGCTATTAGGGTCTTGAACTGCCTCGGGGGCACCTCCATGCTGGACCGAGTGGTGTCCCATTAGCTGCATATCCACCGAGCTCCTTTAGACGTCAGGCCCTTAGCTTCGAAGGTAAGTCAGACATAATATTTGGGAATTCCTTTTATTATTATCAGTCGAAATGGTACATCATTGATAATATCGATAGAGGTTATCCGCATTCTAGGTATGTGGGATGGGCCGTCCGTCGAGTTCTTCGATCCGGTAAGCTCCTCGGTGAAGGACTTCGGTGATGCGATAAGGCTCCTCCCAGTTTGGAGATAGTTTGCCCCCCTCCATTGGCTTGAACACCTCGGCCTTTCTGAGGACCAGATCTCCAGGGTAAAATGTTTTGTGACGGACCCGGGCATTGTAATACTTGATCACTCATTTGCACAATGTGGCCATCCTAAGCCGCGTCCGATCACGCACCTCATCAATGAAGTCGAGGTTGACTCTCAGCTGCGTAGAGTTATCCTTCACATTGTATGACTCCACTCGGAGGCTTGGGAGTCCGATCTCGATGGGGAGGACTGCCTCGGATCTGAAGATGAGGCTAAAAGGGGTCTCTCCCGTTAGGGCCCTTAGATTCGTGTGGTATGCTTACAGTACGCTTGAAAGCTCCTCCATCCATCTACCCTTAGACCCATCCAATCGGATTCTAAACCCCCGGAGGATGGTCCGGTTCATGACTTCAGCCTCTCCATTGGCCTATGGATGACCGACAGAGGTGAACCGGTAGCAGATGTTTAGCTCGGTGCAGAATGTCTTGAATGTAGCATTGTTGAATTATCGGCCGTTATTGGTGATGATGGTGTGGGGTAGCCCGAAACGATTTATAATGGACTTTCAGAAGAAAGACTTGACTTTGCTCTTGGTGATCTTAGCCAGTGCCTCGACTTCAACCCACTTGGTGAAGTAGTCGATGGCGACAAGTAAGAATTTTCACAAACCTGAAGCCAGGGGGAATGGCCCAAGGATGTCCATTCCCCACTGGGCGAAAGGCCATGGGGCCGAGAGCAGACTTAGCGTGGCGACCGGTTGTCATTAGATGTGAGCGTGCCATTGGCAGCCGTTGCACTTACGGACCAGTTCAGTGGCATCCTCCCTCATGGTAAGCCAATAATATCTTTGGCAGAGAGCCTTATGTACCAGCAATCTACCCCCCATATGGTCCCTACATATACCTCCATGTATCTCTTTGAGGATGTAGTCGGTGTCTGCAGGACTAACGCACTTGAGGAGGGGGTAAGAGAGTGACCTTTTATAGTCGTCCGTCCAGCAAAGTGAATTTAGAGGCACTCCATTTGAGCAGCCAGGCCTCCTCACGGTTAGTGGGGAGGGTGCCGTCGGTGAGATAGCGGATGTAGGTACCATCCATGTCGGCTCCTATGCGACCGAGAGGACTTCTTCTTTATCTTCAATGATGGGCCTTTCCAAGTGCTCGGTGTAGGTGCCCCCCAGATTGTTGTCCGTCGAGGTGGCCAGTCGGGAAAGGGTGTCGACTTTGGCGTTCTCACTCTGGGGGATGTAACTAATGCTGAAGTATGTCAGTGAGGAGGTCAGGAGTCGAACCTTCTCCAAGTATCGTGCCATGATGTGATCCCATGCCTCATACTCCCCGTTGATTTTTCCGAAGATGAGCTGGGAGTCGATGAAGGTTCTAGGATGCTTCCCTTCAAGCTCCTGGGCGTGTCTCACCCCGGCTAGCACAGCCTCGTACTCAGCTTGGTTGTTTGTGGCTTTGAAGAGGAACCATAGGGCGTATCCCACCTTCTCGCCCTCTAGACCCACAAGGATGAGACTAGCTCCACTCCCTTGGGAGTTTGAGGCACCGTTCATGTGGAGGATCCAGACTTTCCCCACGTCCTTGAGCTCAGCATCTGGTCGCATCAGTGGAAGTTCATCTACCTGCTCCTCGGTACAAGTGCACTCGACTAAGAAGTCGGCTAAGACTTGGGACTTCAGAGCCGGCCTTATTTGGAAAAATAGGTCGAACTCTCCTAACTTGATTGCCCATTTGGCTAATCAACCCGAGGTGTCAGGATAGGCTAGAATAGCCTTGAGAGGTTGGTCCGTGAGTACCACGATGGGGTGAGCTTGGAAATATGGCCTGAGGCACTGAGCGAAGACGATCAGGGCAAAAATGATTTTCTTGATTCTAGAGTACCTAACCTCGGCGTCATGAAGTACTTTGCTCGCATAGTAGATGGGCTTTTGAGTTTCGTTGGCATCGAGGTGTAGTAGGACGGAGCTAACGGCCTCCGAAGAGGCGGCGAGGTAGAGGAAAAGACTCTCCTCGTCCCTCGGCTTGGACAGCAGCGATGGGGTAGATAGGAATGCCTTCAGCTCTTCAAAGGCTCTTTAGCAATCTTCCGTCCACGCGAACCCGTTCACCTTGCGCAGGGCCTTAAAGAAAGGTAAACATCTCTTGATCAACTTGAAGAGAAAATGGCTCAGGGTTGCCACCCTCCCGGTGACCCGCTGCACTTCTTTCTTATTAGCTGGTGGCCTCATGTCAAGGATGGCATTGATCTTCTTTGGGTTCGCCTCAATCTCACGCTGCATCACCATGAAGCCTAGAAACTTTCCTGCTGTGGCCCCAAAAGCACACTTTCGTTGGTTCAGCTTTACTTGGTAACGACGGAGATTATTGAAGGTCTCCTCCAAGTCAGAGACGTGGTCAGAGGCATGGACGCTTTTTGTCAGCATGTCATCCGTGTATACTTTCATGTTCCGTCCGAGTTGGTCTTTAAAGACCTTGTTCATTAGTCTCTGGTAAGTTGCCCTTGCATTCGTAAGGCCGAAAGGCATTACCTTGTAGCAGTAGATGCCCTTCTTGGTAACAAAAGAGGTATGCTCTTCGTCCTCCGGGTCCATCTTTATTTGGTTGTACCCGAAGAAAGCATCCATAAAGCTGAGGAGCTCTTGACCGAACGTGGAATCCATCATCTGATCAATTCGAGGTAGTGGAAAGTGTTGAGAAATTATTGAAACATAATTGCCCCAACTTTATTGATTTTGATGATTCCCAAAAGCCATGAGTATCTTAAAGAATACAATATGTTTATTTATCAAAAACCCTTGAGCTTATTCAAATTGAAAGGAATGGACTTTCAATGGTTATATCAAATGAATTTTGAACCGTTAGAAAAAGAAGTTTCAGTTGTATGCTCAAAGGAATTCTAAAAGGAATCTTACACTTTATATTTCAATCGATGAATTCTTGGAACATGTCTTGAATCCATGTTAAACATCATATTTAATGTATTCAAGTCAAATTTATATTTTAAATTTAATTGGGACAAGTTTTAAAGTCAATCAGAACATTTTTCTGATTTTTGTATCGGTCCCGAGCCGACTCATGAGTTTCCGAGTCGACTCCCCACTTTGCCTGAGTTTCTCGAGTCGATCCTTGGTTTTCAAGAGTCGACCCCTAAATTCTTGCGAGCCGACTCCTGTCTGTGCGAGTTGACTCCGCTCAAACAACAGAACCCATGTTTTTTGAGCACTTCTCGAGTCGACTCCCCGTTTTCCTCGAGTCGACTCCCGACTTTCAGGAGCCGACACCTATGTTTTTGCGAGTCGACCCTCAATGGTTAAAATGTTTCTATTTTTGGTAATCGACCTCGAGCCGACTCCCTCAGAGCTCGAGTCGACTTCGCGAATTCTGGGCGCGATTTTTAATGTTGACACATCAGCCCCAACGGTAAGATTTTTGAATAACGGCTATTTTTCCCTGTCTCTAACGGATATATTTTGCAGATTCTATAAATAGAGGAGTTCTTTTCAAATCAAAACAACCCAGAGAAAATCAAAAAGAGAGAAAAGAATATCATTTGAAAAGAGGGAAAAA
>UESW01004911.1:1054603-1103017 GCA_900491605.1 Calamus simplicifolius
AACAAGGATTGAAAATCTAATAACTCAAAAATGAGTTCTTACAATTCTAGTTAAATGATCTACTATATTTTTCATTCCTTCAGATTGAATTTTACATAATCCTTGAGTCTCTCATCAACAAAGGTGCACGCAGTCTGAATCTTGTCTTGAAGCTCCGCGTTGCACTTGGCATATGTCTCTCCATCTCCGCATATATCCTTAAGTTCTTCAAAAATATTTTTGAGATCACCACTTAAGGATGCCGAAGAAGAGCTGAGAGTGGACTCTATCTTAGAGATACGATCATCAAGTGAATAAAGAGTCTCTCTCAAATTCATAAATTTATTCTCAAAATCAGTTTTAAGTTTCTCAGATGATCATCAAGTAAGCTTTGAGTTGCATAAGTTGTTGATCTGAAAAACCGGCAGAAGATGAAGCTTGAACAAAAGATGGAACTGGGGCTGGAGCAGAGGCAGAAATCAAAGGGCTCGGAGGTGCAGGTGAAGGATGTCTAACAGAGGGTCCTGCAGCCTCAGTATCTGTAGCTCTATCTTCTGTCACTCCTTTCCTTTCCCATTTTCCATTCTTTTTGATAAATCCCATCCGATGAATTGTTGCCAGGCTATAAAAATCAGTGTGTCTTAGATTCTTCATAGGTTCATTATCAGAAATCACTACACCTTGGCTCCGAAAAATCTTTGTAAGGATCATCCATAAGGCAGACTAGATTTTCTTTTCCCTCCACAGTCTGCTATGTACCATAGATCATGCTGGGAAGATTGATAGGCTTGCCTGTCACTATGGCATCCATTACAAAGACATCTCTCTCCGATACATAGTCAAATCTACCAGTTTTAGGAAAGAGTATCCTACTGCAAATATTGTGTAGTAATCTCAATTCTAAAGAAAGCTGATTAGCAAAACCTCTTCAAATCCAACCACATCCCGGTTTAATAATCTCGATAAAGCTGGGGCGCGGTCATCAGAAGAAAAGGTGGAAGTGCCAGATAAGGGTAATTCCAACAATCTAGATAGAATCTCAGCAGTAACAGATAGCCTGATTCCTCTCACATTGCTAATAAGCCCGTGATCTCCTCTAGACAGATTCTTGTAGAATTCCTTTACCAATGAGGGATAGGTCGGGCACTCTAGAGAACAAATTTTCTCCCATCCCATCTCGATCAGCTGTCTCCCAACTAGAAAACCCTCAGCCTCAAATAATTCGAAATCCACCTTCCTACCAGTAGTAATGATCCTATCCGCTAGACGATCTACCTGGGAAGAAGTGGCAGCAGGAGTAGCAGTCGGAGTAGAAGCAGATGAAGTGGAGTCCGTGCTTGGAGAAGGCTCACGCACCGGACGCTTCACCCTTCCTCACGGCACGCTTCCGCTTGATGCCGCCCGCCGCAAGACTAGATCCTCTAGTTTTGGGTGCCATTGATGATTGGAGATGATAATCAGGGATTTTTGGAAGTTTGGAAGGTTTGGAAAAATCGTGGAGAGAGTATTTTGAAGATTGGGTCGAATGAAATGAGCGGCGAGTCGACTCTGCCCTAGATAAATCAACTTGGGACCACCTCGAGTCGGCTCGCGCAAACCCAGGTGTCGACTCCGCACAGACACAGAAAGGCCATCCGACATGGAGTCGACTCGCGCCGAAGAGGGGTCGACCGAGAGTTTCAGTCGAAACCGGGAGTCGACTCCGATACGCACCGAGTCGGCTCCGAGACCATTTCAGACCAAAAACATGAAATTTCTGAAATGTGTCCGGAATATGATCATAAAAATTGATAAATAATCATTGGATATGAGTGAATCAATTAGATATGAATTCTAGATAAGATTTCCTTAAGATCAAGGATTTGAAAGAATCTTAGATAAAATTTCCTTAGGGGTTTCAAATTCATTCTAAAGGATCACAAATACCTAACTCTCCTCTAAGATAACAGAATCTCTCTTCATTTAAAGGTTTAGTAAATATGTCAGCTAATTGATCTTCAGTGTTAACATAATCAAGACATATTTCATTATTTGCTACATGTTCTCTTATAAAATGATATCTGATTTCTATGTGTTTAGTTCTTGAATGTTGAATTGGATTCTTTGTTAGATTAATTGCACTAGTGTTATCACATCTTATGGGTGTTTATCAAGTGTGATACCATAGTCTTCAAGTTGTCGCTTAATCCATAGGATTTGCGCACAGCAACTTCCAGCCGCTACATATTCAGCTTCAGTAGTTGATAATGCAACTGAATTTTGCTTTTTGCTAAACCATGTGATTAAGTTACTTCCTAAGAATTGGCATGCACCACTTGTGCTTTTTCTATCTAGTTTGCATCCAGCATAATCAGAATCCGAATATGCAATTAGATTTAATGTGGAGTCTCTAGAATACCATAAACCTACATTTTTTGTTCCACTTACATATCTTAGTATTCTTTTAACAGCTATTAAATGTGATTCTTTAGGTTCAGATTGAAATCTAGCACATAAACATACTGAAAACATAATATCTGGTCTACTTGCTGTTAAATAAAGAAGGGATCCGATTATACCTCGATAATATTTTTGATCAACCTTTTTACCTTCTTCATCTTTGTCCAGCTTGCATGAAGGACTCATTGGAGTTCCGAGGGGTTTCATTGATTCCATACCAAACTTCTTTAGGATTTCTCTTGTGTATTTTGTTTGGTTGATGAAGATTCCCTCTTTGCTTTGTTTGATCTGGAGTCCAAGGAAGAAGTTGAGTTCTCCCATCATGCTCATCTCGAATTCTCCCTGCATCAACTTTGCAAATTCTTGACAAAGAGAATCGTTAGTAGCACCAAAAATAATGTCATCTACGTATATTTGTACTACAAGTAAATCTTACTTTTTCTTTTCAAAAACAAAGTTTTATCAACATTTCCTCTTACAAAATCATTTTCTATTAAGAATTTACTTAACCTATCATACCAAGCTCTAGGTGCTTGTTTCAAACCATATAAAGCTTTGTGCAATTTAAAAACGTGATTTGAAAATTCGTGATCTTCAAAACCTGGTGGTTGTTCTACATAAACTTCTTCATTTATAAATCCATTTAAAAATGCGCTTTTTACATCCATTTGAAATAAGTTAAAGTTCATATGACATGCAAATGCAAGTAATAGCCTAATGGCTTCTAATCTAGCTACTGGCGCAAAGGTTTCATCAAAATCAATACCTTCCTCTTGATTATATCCTTTAGCAACCAATCTAGCTTTGTTTCTAATTACTATGCCATTTTCATCTAGTTTATTTCTAAAAACCATTTTGATCCTATTACTGAATGATTTTTAGGTCTTTCAACTAAAGTCCAAACATTATTTCTTGTAAATTGATTTAGTTCTTCTTGCATTGCTAACATCCAATTATTATCTTTTTCAGCTTCTTCTATAGTTTTGGTTCAATTTGTGATACAAATGCAAGATGATTACTAATATTTCTCATATATGATCTAGTTCTTATTCCTTGAGATGGATCGCCTATAATCAATTCCTTGGGATGACTATGAGCATATCTCCAGTCTCTTGGAAGATCTGTATCATTATGATCAATATTGACATCATCGTCCTTATGTGAATCATCATCTTTAGCTTCTTGCTCATGATCAGAAGATACTTCAATATTAAGTTTTTCAAGATCTTTTTCAATTATGTTTGTATCTTCCTCATCATCAAGCTTTTCAGAACTAGATGCTAAAGACTCATCGAAAACTATATGAATGGATTCTTCAACTACTAAGGTTTTCTTGTTAAATACTCTATAAGCTTTACTAGTTGTTGAATATCCTAAAAAGATTCCTTCATCAGATTTAGCATCAAATTTTCCTAAATTGTTTTTACCATTATTATGAATAAAACATTTACATCCAAATGCATGAAAGTATTTTATATTTGGTTTTCTTTCATTCCATAATTCATAAGGTGTTTTCTTTAAGATTGGTCTTATTAGGGCTCGATTTAAGATGTAGCATGCTGTGTTAATTGCTTCCGCCCAAAAATACTTTGGTAAGTTGCTTTCGCATAGCATGGTACGGGCCATGTCTTCTAGAGTCCTATTTTTCCTTTCAACTACACCATTTTGCTGTGGAGTCCTAGGGGCTGAAAAATTATGATTAATTCCATTTTCAGAACAAAAACTTCAAATAAGTGATTTTCAAATTCTGTTCCATGATCACTTCTTAGAGATACTATAGTAGTGTTTTTCTCATTTGTGACTTTCTTGAAGAATTTCAGGAATATCGAGAAAGTCTCATCTTTGTGAGCTAAAAACATTACCCAAGTATATCTAGAATAATCATCTACAATCACTAGACCATATTTCTTTCCTCCTAGACTTGTGGTTCTAGTTGGTCCGAAAAGATCCATGTGAAGTAGCTCTAGTGCCCTAGAAGTTGAAACAATGTTTTTAGATTTGAAAGAACTTCTAGTTTGTTTTCCAAATTGACATGCATCACATATTTTATTGTTTTCAAAATCTAGTTTAGGTAATCCTTTAACTAAATCCATTTTAATTAATTTTGAAATAAGGTGTGTGCTTGCATGACCTAATCTACGATGCCACAACCAACTAATTTCATTTATGTTAGCATTGTCAGCAATTAAGCAATGATCACTCAAAGATAATTTTTCTAAATCAACCAAGTAAACATTGCCATGTCTATAACCAGTAAATACAATGCTATCATCAATAGAATTAGTTACAGTGCATACAGAAGATTTAAATGAAACATTAAAGTTTTTATCACATAATTGACTTATACTTATTAGATTATGCTTTAAACCATCAACATAAAGTACATTATCAATAAATGTAGATGGAGTTATACGGACTTTACCAAGGCCCATAATTTGACCTTTACCATTATCGCCGAACGTAACAACTCCACCTTTCTTTTCTTCTAGGGTGATGAATTCATCTTTGTCACCCGTCATATGTCTTGAGCAGCCACTATCAAGGTACCACTTTTTCTTTGATCTTTTGGCTACAAGACATTCCTGCAACATAATTTAAACTTTATGTTTAGGTACCCAAGCTTTCTTGGGTCCTTCATGGTTAGTAGCAACAAGAATTGTTCCTTTCGGAACCCATATTTTCTTTGCTTTAACATTTAAATTGTTGTTATTATTTAATGTTTTGCATTCAAATGATTTATGACCTTTTTCATTGCATTTAAAACAGGTTATATTACTTTGGTTACCTTTTACAAAAATATTTTTCAATAATTTTTGCTTTCTAAATGTGTTATACCCTAAACCTGCTTTGTCAAAAACAGCTTTTTGACTATCTAAGATCATGTTAAGTTTAGTTGAACTTAAAGTGAATTTCTCAACAATGTCTTTATATTTTTTAACATCTTTCTTAAGAAAATCATTTTCATTAGAGATTGATTCTTTTTCTTTAATTAGATTTTTATTTTCAGATTTTACCAAATCAATCTTAAGAACACAATCATTCTTTTCATTAAGAAGAGTATCCATTTTATCTTTTACATCTTTAACTACAAAATTTAATTCATTTTTCTCTTTAATTAAATTTAACTTTTCGGTTTTTAATGATTTGTGTTTCTTTTTCAAAGCTTTGAAATCTATCATTAATTCATTAAAAGCTTCAAACATTCATCAAATGTAAATTCATCATCAAGGGTTTCGGTACTTACCTCTTCATTGTCGTCGTTGTTGGCCATGAAGCAGATATTAGCAACTTCTTTTTGTTCTTCTTCTTCGGAAGAAGACTCTTCACTATCAGTCCAAGTTGCCATGTAGGCCTTTTTCTTTTTTTTGTAGGCCTTCTTAAGTAAAGGACAGTCATATCTAAAATGCCCTGGCTTTTTACATTCATAGCAAACTAAGGGCTCTTTCTCTTTGTCCTTTTCCTTTTTCTTATCTTTTTCTTTTTCTCCTTCCATTTTTGAAACAAATCTCTTTTTGTGGAAGGGCCTCCTTCTTTGCATAAATTTCTTGAATTTCCTTGCAAGGAGGGCTGACTCATCATCATCATCCTCTTCATCATCGCTGCTGCTTACTTCCTTTTCCACAGCTTTGAGGGCGATGGTCTTCTTCTTTCTTGACTCATCCTCATTGACATGTTGTTTAACTTGAAGCTCATGAGTCATCAGCGAACCAAGAAGCTCTTCCAATGGTAGGATGTTCAGATCTTTGGCTTCTTGTATGGCTGTCACCTTGGCTTCCCAAGTCCTTGGAAGTGACCTAAGGATTTTGCGAACAAGCTCAGAGTTAGTATAAACTTTTCCAAGACTTTTCAAACCATTCACAATATCAGTGAATCTAGTGAACATGCATGTGATTGTTTCATTTTGTTCCATAGTAAATAATTTATATTTATGAACCAAAATATTTATCTTTGATTCTTTTACTTGGTTTGTTCCTTCATGTGTTATTTCCAACCTATCCCAAATTTCTTTTGCGGAATTACATGTTGAGATTCGGTTGAATTCATTAGAGTCTAGGGAACAATATAAAATATTAATGGCCTTAGCATTTAGTTGTGCCATTCTCCTATCATTATCATTCCAATCCCTTTCAGGCTTAGGAACAATAGTGCCATCAATAAGGTGTGTGGGTGTACTAGGTCCGTTTATTATTACTCCCCACAATTCATAGTCAGAAGCTTGAATGAATATCCTCATTCTAGCTTTCCAATATGAATAGTTGGTTCCATTAAATAAAGGAGGTCTATTCGTAGAATGACCTTCAGCAAAACTTGAACCACTTTGTGTTGCCATAAGGATCTTTAGCCCTTGATCGTGAGATCAAATTCTAAATGAGCACTTGCTCTGATACCAATTGTTGGCCCAGATGGCAACCCAAGAGGGGGGGGGGGGTGAATTGGGTTCTTAAAAATTTAAGACTTTTTGAAATGTTTTAAACAGATTTGCTCAAGATGTGCAAGTGAGTAAAATTAACTTAGAAGCAATGCACAAGCAAATAATAAAGAGAGATAGAGAGAGAGAAAATATAGCACGACAAACACAAGATAATTTTATAGTGGTTCGGTGCAACCAACACCTACGTCCACTCCCAAGATTCACTTGGGTCCACACTATAATCTCTCTAGATTACAGCCGAGTTGTTTTCCAAGCTCACAACTCAAACTTGTTGTTTTCACGGGCGCACAACGAACCCAGCTGGTTTTACTCGGGCTTACCAGCACAAAACCCTACACATTGTTTTAAGCGGGGTCACAACTAACCCAACACAAGCACTCCGGCTTGCAACGAGGTATATCAACCTCCACTGATTCAATCCACTGATTGAATCAGCAAACAATCAAGATATTCAGAGTTTAAGTATTGAACAGCTCCCCTTGAGCAAATATACAAATTAAGTATAATAGAATAAAAGGTTAGAAAAGCCTGATAAGATAGCAGATGGATGTGGCTTTGGCTTTCTTCCTTCTCCTCTTTAACTCCTATTGAAGTGTTGAATCAGGCCTCAGCAAGATTCTTGACCGTTTGAAAACTTTGGAGTTGAGATGAAGCTTTTTCTCCTTTTGTTGAAAGTTGAAAATCCTTCGATTTGATCTTTAAAAAGCTCTTGGATTTTCTTTTGACTTTTGTGGATTGAAGATCTGGAGCAGTCGGAACTTCCTCTTTGATTTCACTCCTTTTGAATCACTCTCCTTTGAGCTAGAAGATTTTTCCAATAAGCTCTGTTTTTCCCTCTTTTTGAAAGATATTCTTTTCTCTCTTTTTGATATTCTATTTCATGCTTTGATTTGAAAAGAGCTCCTCTATTTATAGATTCTGCAAAAATATATCCGTTAGAGACAAGGAAAAATAGCCGTTATTCAAAAATCTAACCGTTGGAGCTGAGTTGGCATCCGTAAAAATTTTGCCCAGATTTGCTGGAGTCGACTCATGCTTTTCCCGAGTCAGCTCGAGCTCGTCTTACCAAAAATAGAAATGTTTATAAAGGTTAGGGGTCGACTCGCTAAAATTGAAGTGTCGACTCCTGAAAGTCGGGAGTCGACTCGTGAAAGGCTTGGGGTCGACTCGCGAAGTGCTCAGAAAAACACTCTTCTGGTGTCTGAGCGGAGTCGACTCGCACAGTCTAGGAGTCGGCTCGACAGAATCAGGGGTCGACTCGACAAATTTTGTGGGTCGACTCGACACAGATGCATATTTCTGTACACTGAGCGGAGTCGACTCTGAAACTCAGGAGTCGGCTCCGGAACGTATCAAAAATCAGAAACTTTTCTGATTGACATTAAAATCGTTCCAGATTTATTTTAATTCATTGTTTTGACTTGAAATCAATAAAATTGATATTAAGAATTGATTCAAGAACTATTCCAAAAACTCATTGATTAAAACATGAATTATAAAATTTCTTTTTGAAAGTTTAAACATTAAGCTTAAAGTTACTTTCAAAATTGATTAAAGTCAAACTTGAGCATTTTCATTGATTATTCAAAATAAATTTATTGCTCATTTAAATAAACTCATTATATCTTTTAATGAACTCAATGGCTTTTAGTAATCATCAAAATCAATAAAGTTGGGGCAATTATGTTTCAATACTTTCTCAACACTTTCTTTTCATCCTCTTTCGAACCGTCGAATCTTCCTTGTTAGGATAAGCTCCTTCGAATGACAAGTGATTAAGCCGTTGCTGGATAGGGGCCGCTTGTGGCGGTAACTGCTGGGCATGCTAGCACTTGCCCATGATTTCGGTGAGCGATATATACAGTAACAGATCTCGAATCTCAGGATCTGTTACTTGAGGTGGGTCATAGTGTATGCAGGAAAGGCACCAAGTTAGGGCCGGAGCCAAAGGCCGGAGCCGTCACTGGAGGTCGGAGCCAAAGGCCGGAACCGTCACTGGAGGCCGGAGCCAAAGGCCGGAGCTGTCGCTGGAGGCCGGAGCCAAAGGTCGGAGCCGTCGCTAGAGGCCGGAGCCAAAGGCCGGAGCTAAAGGCCGAAGCCGTTGCTGGAGGCCGGAGCCAAAGGCCGGAGCCGTCGCTGGAGGCCCGTCGCTGGAGGCCAGAGCCAAAGGCCGGAGCCGTAGGCCGAGGCCAAGATTCCATCTTTGGGATTAGCTGTCACATCATTATCTTCAAAAATCGCGCAAGAGATTATAACACCACCCAGAGGAGATGGTCAGCCGTATCAGATGCCCCCCGCCCCTGAGATGAGTGAGCGCACAATTACCAGTGAAAGGGGTGTTAATATCCACTGGGCGACTGACTTCCGCACCATCATTTCGTCCTTTCAGGCGGTTGGGATTGGGGAAGATTTCCCTTGAGTAATGAGTCGTAAAAAGGCGAGCATCATCATTGCGGTAAGGCCACAACCATCTTTCTATTGGTGATGCTTTTCGTGTTTTTTGCGCCGGTAGGCCGCCGAAGCAGCTTCCATTTGAAAGTATACACCTGGCCAGACCGGACGGCCGCAGGATGATTTGAAATGGGGCTATAAAAAGAAAAATCATCCTTATCTTCCCATTCCGTCTTCTCTTACGTTATAGCTACCTCCCCCGAGTCTGCAAGCGTCCGTCCGCCTCCCGTGTCTGTTCCTCTCCTCGTGCTCCTTCGATCTTAGTTCAAGCTTTCCAAGTTAGTTTCCATGGCTTCCTCACTCTCCTGTTCTATTTCTGATTCCGAGGGTCATTCCCCTACTCCTTCTCAACCTTCTGCTTCCTTACCAAGCCAATGGTCCACCCCATCCTCTGACCACTCCTCGCCGGATCGGCGGCCGGCTAGACTCTCCGCAGCCAGGAGTCATCCGCTCGTCGGACGGACCTCCACCCGGCGCCGTCCGATAGCTGCTGGTCCTTCCATCGCTATCAAGGAGTCCTCCGAGGGGACTGCTTCCACTATGTCTGCTCAAGACATAGTAAACCTAAGAGCTAAGTATAGTTTTTCGCCAAACCTACGTCTGTCCTACCCCGCTCCTGATGACAGGGTAACTTCTTCCCGTCCTGGAAGAGTTGCCTTGTACGGAGCCTTCTTTAAGGTAGGACTTTGATTGCCTATCCACCCTTTCATCCTTAACCTTCTGAACCAATATTCTTTAACACCCTCCCAACTAGTCCCTAACTCGATCCGAACTATCATTGACTTTCTGGTTCTCTGTCACCTGCAAGGCATAGAGGCCAGTATCTCCTTATTCTGCAGTTTTTACATCCTTCGCAAGCAGTCAAGTTGGTGGTCCTTTACTCCTAGACCCACTAGGATCCTTAAATTGTACCTTTCCACCTCCGTTAAAGGGTGGAAGGATAATTTCTTTTTTGCTGATATCGAAGGGGTGAGTGGAAGCTGGGGGACACCCAACACCGACGCCAATAGGGATTCCTCTATCCTCCCAAGGGATCGAATGGCATTTGGGCAGCTTCTGACTGCCGATGTCCCTCGATGTAATAAGCTTCTGGTCGATGAAAACCTTCGTCTCACCGGCCTAATCCCTTCTAGTGGTGAGCACTTGATTATTCACCTTTTTCCTTCTTTCTTCCCCTCTTTTTTTTTTTTTTTTATACTCATCTCCTATTTTTTTTATAGGGATGACGCCATCGCTTCGCGAGCTCAGGCAGGCGATTACCAAGAAGAGGAAGGCAACGGGGAATGAGCCCCCCGCTGAAAGGAGGGCCGTCGCCAAGATTCCAAGGAGGGCCGATGCGGGGAGAGCCGACGTTGGAGGGGCTAGAGTGGTGAAGACCCTGCGAGCTAAGGTTGCGAAGAGGGCCGACGCTGGAAGGGCCGACGCTGGGGGGGCCGACGCTGGAAGGGCCAAAGTTGTGGATCCCCTGCGCGTGTGCGAGGTGGCCAGAGCCCAAGCCGACGAGCCCGCGAGGACAGACACAGTAAGGGCCGAGGCCAGCGAGGAAGTTGGGCGGAGCCAAGCAAGAGGAAAAGAATCGCCTTCAGTACCTGCTCCCCCTCCTGTCATTCTGCTCGATCCTTCTCCAGAGCGGGTCGCAAAAGCATCGTCACCCCCGCCCGAAGTCGTTGAGACGGAGCCGGTCCTTGCAACTACAAAGCCGACTCCAGCAGTTACCATGCCCCCCAAAGGGGCAACAACCGAAGAGCCTCCGCCAGCTAAGGGGCCGGAGGTAGCAGAGTCGGAGGCGGAGTCCTCCCCCGCGGCCCCCGTTCCAGTGGAAAGGAAGGGCGTCGACCCTTCCTTCCAATCACTTTTGGCGAACCAAAGCCGCTAGGCCGAGCGAGCATTGGACGAAGCATCTGTGGTTGAGGTGCAGGAGTTTCTCCGGCATCAGGGGAGGGCTACCTTCTTCCGCGAGGCGTCCGTGGCACACCTCTGGGTGAGTTTTGATCTATTAACCTTTTCATCTTCGTGTTTTTTTTTTATTTAACGTTGACACTCCGTCCAGGCGCTGAACTCTCTGATTGCCATGAGGGACCTTTGGACCCTGAGTGATGCTGCCCTTGATCAGTCGCGGGAGGAGATGCTGTCACTCAAAGCTAGGGCAGAAAAGGCAGAGATGGCCCTGGAGGATATCCGGGCCACTTTAAAGGGCGAAGTCGAAGCCATCCGGCTAAGAGCCAAGAAGGCAGAGTATGTGCTGGAAGTTGCCCAGTGTCGAGCAGCCAACGAGCTGGATAACGCCCAGGCGGCCGAAGAAAAGTAAAGAATGACCGAGGAGAGATTGGAGATGGCAGAATCAGAAATGTGCATTTTGAAGAACCAATTACATTCTGCCTCCATTGAAATAGATGTGGCCAAAGAGGTCGCCCGCCAGTCCGACACCAAGATTGCCGACTTGGAGGCGACGGTGACCGAAACCAAGAGAGAGGTCGCCAAGGCCGATAAGAAGGTCATGGAGGCCGAGCGAAAACCTTCGAGGCGGAGAAAAGAGCTGCAGAGGCCGTAGAGAATTTTAGGAAGTCTAAAGTCTTTAATAAGGAATTAGCCGAATCAACGACATTTGCTTACGAAGCCGGCTTTCAGGACTGCAAGGAAAAAATTCAGGAACTCTACAACCTTGAGGGGATTGAAGGGTTGGAGCCAGATGAAGTCCCTGAAGATGATGATCCAGCCCCAAATGACCCTTAGTTTTTTTTATTGTATTGCTCTAAGTCCAACTCAGATCGGTAATTTTGTAAACTTTTAGTCATCAATGAATATTTTGATTCTCAACACTTATCTTTGGTCATAATTAGCTTTGCTAGTGTGAGTTATCGCGAATCAACAACCAATGGCTGAAGAGCATGATTTCTATCTGTTAGGAGACTGATGCAGGATCAATTTTGGTTGCAGAGACGAAAGTTGAACTGTAGGTAGTATAAGACCTCGCTCGTGCCGGTGCAAAGCCGTGGAATGCCTAATGCCTCGTTAGATATGTCGCACAGAATGGGACTGTGTGCCAACACGCTGTCCTTAAGTGCTGACGCAGGGCAGGCTTTGGTGCCGACGCGGAGCCGGTCTTTGGTGCCGACGCAGAGCCGGTCTTTGGTGCCGATGCGGAGCCGATCTTTGATGCCGGTGCGGAGCCGGTCTTTGGTGTCGGCGCGGAGCCGGTCTTTGGTGCTGACGCGAAGCCGGTCTTTGGTGCTGACGCGAAGCGGTCTTTGGTGCCGATGCGGAGCCGGTCTTTGGTGCCGACGCGGAGCCGGTCTTAATTGCCGACGTGGAGCCGGTCTTAATTGCCAACGTGGAGCTGGTCTTTAGTGCCGACGTGAAGCCGGTCTTTGGTGCTAACGCGGAGCCGGGCTTAATTGCCGACACGGAGCCGGTCTTTAGTGCCGACGCAGAGCCGGTCTTTGGTGCCGACGCGGAGCCGGGCTTAATTGCCGATGCGGAGCCGATCTTTAGTGCCAACGCGGAGCCGATCTTTGGTGCCGACGCGGGGCCAGGCTTAATTGCCGACGCGGAGCTGGTCTTTAGTGCCGACGCGGAGCCGGTCTTTGGTACCGATGCGGAGCCGGTCTTTAGTGCAAAGTGTGATCACTCGAAAAATAATGAAAATATTTTGAACAGCAATCTATCAAGCACGTTCAAATTAATGAAGTTAGCACATTACTGATAATACCAGCATAAATTGTCGGCGTTCCAAGTGCGAGGAAGCGGTTTCCCGTCTAGCTCTTCAACTTTGTATGCCCCATGATGAAGTACCTCCTTGACATGGTATGGTCCTTCCCATTTCGATGCCAGCTTGCCCCGCTCCATCGGCTTTGATACTTCAGCTCGTCGCAGAACGAGATCTCCAGGGTGGAACGTCTTGGACTATACTCGAGCATTGTAGTATCTGGCCGCTCACTGACGGAAAGCCGCCATGCGAAGTTACGCATGGTCTCATAATTCTTCCACTAAATCTAGATCGGCCCGTAGCTGATTTGGGTTGCTCTCTTCGTGGTATAACTCTGTCCAGGGACTGGGGACTCCTATCTCCACCGGAATGACTGCCTCGGTCCCAAAGACCAGGCTGAAAGGAGTTTCCCCGATGGGAGCTCGTGGCGTCGTGTGGTATGCCCACAATACACTGGGGAGTTCCTCTACCCAACGCCCTTTGCAGCCATCTAGCCGGGCCCTGAGCCCTTGGAGGATAATGTGGTTGGTCACCTCGGCTGCGCCATTGGTCTGGGGGTGCCCCACAGAGGTGAATCGTTGATGGATGCCCAGGCCGATGCAGAATTCCCGGAAGGCCGTGTTGTCAAACTGTCGGTCGTTATCAGTGACGAGGGTGTGTGGCAGCCCAAACCGGCACACGACAGACTTCCATAAGAAAGATCTTACTTTTCCCTCGGTGATCTTGGCGAGAGCCTCAGCCTCGATCCACTTGGTGAAATGGTCAACTGCTACCACTAAGAACTTGCGTTGCCCGGAGGCTAGAGGGAATGGTCCCGGGATGTCCATGCCCCATTGGGCGAATGGCTAGGGTGCGGCCAGGGGGGTCAGCTGGGACGCCGGTTGATGTTGAATGTTAGCATGGCGCTGACAGCTGTCACACCTCTTAACAAGTTCGAACGCATCCTCCTTCATTGTCAGCTAGTAATATCCCTACCGTAGGGCTTTGTATGCAAGAGATCTGCCCCCCAGATGGCTTCCACATATACCTTCATGTATCTCTCACAGGATATAATCTGCTTCTGTGGGGCCAACACATCTGAGAACCGGGTATGAGAACGACCTCCGATAGAGTTTTCTCTCCATTATAAAAAACTTCAAGGTCCGTCTTTTGAGTTTCTTGGCCTCGGCAGGGTCTTCTGGGAGGGTACCATTGGTAAGGTACCGGACATAAGCATCCATCCAGGAATGCTCTTGCTCAACTGGCAGAGTTTCTCTTGTTACGTCGATACTCAGGGCTTCCAGGTGCTCTACATAAGCTCTTCCCAGCATCCCATCAGTTGAGGTGGCAAGATGGGACAAAGCGTCGGCTCTAGCATTCTCCCCTCGAGGGATGTAGCTAACATTAAAATAAGCTAAGAAAGAAGCTTGCGACTGCACCATACTTAAATAGCGGGACATGATGGGATCCCTTGCTTCATACTCCCCTGCGATTTGGCCAGCGACCAGTTGGGAGTCAGTGAACGCCCTAAGGCGCTTTACCCCGAGCTCTCGGGCTAATCTTATCCCAGACAGCAGAGCTTCATATTCTGCTTAATTATTGGTGGCTGGAAAGAGGAAGCGGAGTGCGCACTTGGTTACAACTCCATCTGAGTTGGCCAGGATGAGGCCCGCTTCGCTCCCTTGAGAATTTGATGCCCCATCTACATGAAGGACCCATTCATCATCTCTGGTTCCAAGAGGTGAGGGGTTTGCAGAGGGCTCTTCAGGTTGCCCCTCTCCCCAGGTGCACTCGACCAAAAAATCAGCAAGGACTTGAGATTTCATGGCTGACCGAGGGTGGAAAGATAGATCAAATTCCCCCAACTTGAGCGCCCACCTTGCCAATCGACCCGAAGTATCCGGGTGATCGAGAATTGTATTTAGAGGTTGGTCTGTGATCACCGCGATCAGGTGGGCTTGGAAGTATGGCCGCAGTCGCTGGGCAGACACGATTAACGTGAAGATAGTCTTCTCAATCTTTGAGTACCGGGTCTCCGCATCGTGGAGCACCTTGCTTGTGTAATACACCGGCTTTTGCATGCCATTGGTGTCCACGCGGACCAGCACAGAACTAACGGCCTCGGGAGAAGCCGCGAGGTACAGAAGGAGTTCTTCTCCACCTGTTGGCTTGGATAGCAGCGGCGGGGTAGATAAGAATTCCTTTAGCCCCTCGAATGCCTTCTGACATTCTTTCGTCCATTCGAATCCATTGGCCTTGCGGAGCGCCTTGAAGAAAGGTAGGCACCTCTCAGCGGACTTGGATAGGAAACAGCTCAAGGCGGCCACCCTTCCCGTCAGGCGTTGTATTTCCTTCTTGTTGGTGGGAGACCTCATGTCTAGGATGGCTTGAACTTTGTCCGAGTTTGCCTCGATCCCCCGCCGGGTCACCATGAAACCCAAGAACTTTCTGGCTGTCACCCCAAATGCACACTTGCGTGGGTTCAGCCTCATCTGGTACCGATGAAGGTTTTCAAAAGTCTCCGTTAGGTCAGCGATATGGTCGGTGGCATGGACACTTTTTGTCAGCATGTCATCCATGTACACCTCCATATTGCATCCTATCTGATCTTTGAAGACTTTATTCATTAATCTTTGGTAGGTGGCTACCACATTTTTTAGCCCAAATGGCATTAACTTGTAGCAGTACAGCCCCTTCTCAGTTACGAAGGAGGTAGCTTCCTCATCCACCGAGTTCATCCTGATCTGGTTATACCAAGAGAAAGCATCCATGAAGCTAAGGACCTCATGGCCGGATGTAGCGTCCACTAGTTGATCGATCCGGGGCAGGGGAAAGCTGTCCTTGGGGCATGCTTTGTTGAGATCAGTGAAGTCCACGCACATCCTCCAGCTTCCATTAGTCTTACGGACCATCACCACGTTGGCCAACCATTCGGGGTAATGAACTTCCCGAATATGGCCTGCAGCCGTCAACTTGCGAACTTCCTCATCGATAGATTTTTGTCTGTTAGGAGCGAAGCTCCTTTTCTTTTGTCAGACCGGCCGATACTCTGGCCTGAGGTTGAGCCGATGGGTGATCACCTCCTCAGGGACGCCCGGCATGTCTGAGGACGACCATGCAAAGACGTCGTGTTGGCACGCAGGAAAGTGAGAAGTCGATCGCATGCCTCCTTCGGAAGTAATGCCCCAACCTGGACGGTCCTTGCCGGGTCATCCCCCAAGGGGAGGGTCAGGAGGTGCTCGGTTGGTTCTCCCCTCCTTCCCAGCTCTCGGGGTCAAGCGGCTCAGAGGCTATTGCCGACGCCGCCTCCAGTGGACTAGGAGACAAGTGATAGCAAAGCGGTGGCGGGCTTTCTCTCCTTTCATTTCTCCGACTCCTTCGTCGGTAGGGAATCTTACCAATAATCTCTTAGTGGAGATCACGATATCTAACAAATTCAATCATGGTCTCCCCAATATAGCATTATAAGCCAGTGGGACCCGGACCACCAGAAAATTTATAACTACCGTGCTTTGACACGGAGGGGTTCCAGCCATGACAGGGAGGGAAATCTCCCCTTCAATGCTCGCAGAGTCCCCAGTAAAGGCCATTAGAGGCATGGCGACGGGATGGAGGGAAGACTTCAATAGGTTCATCCAAACAAAAGCTTCGTAGCTCAAAACATCCACCGAACTTCCACTATCAACTAAAATTCTTTTTACAGGATGTTTGGCTATGGTCATGGACACAACGACGCTGTCATCATGCTTATTAACTACCCCATCTAAATCCCTTCCAAAGAAAGGAATTACAGAGTCTATTCCCTCTCACTGTCTTTTTGAACCACCACCTGCCCCCAGGAAATCATAGCTATGGTCTTCTCCGTAGGAGCATTGTCCACGCCGGTCTGAAGTGTCGGAGGCACCGATGGACCTGAAGTAGGAAGGTTTCCCCTTCGAACGAACTTGCCCAAGTGACCTTGCTAGACAAGCTCTTCAATGGCCTTCTTCAGATGGCAGCAGTCCTCGGTGTCATGACCATAATCTCGATGGTACTAGCAGTAAAGTTTTTATTACGAGGGGTCCCAGACCTCATAGGGGTCGGACGCTTGAAGTAAGGTTCCTCCTCGATTTCTAGTAGGATGTGAGATATCGAGCCATGAGGGGAGTGAATTTCTCCTTAGGAATAAGCATCTGTGGCCGGCGATCTGGGCGGTGAGGAGGCTCAGGCTTCCGAGGTCGTGCTCCGGCATGCTCAGTGGGCACTGGTTTCTTGCTGAGATTCTTATTAGCTTCCCTCCTGAAAGAATCCGCCTCGTTAGCACGGATGTATTTCTGCGCTCGGCTCAGAAGCTCGACATAAGAACTCAGAGGCTTCTTGTCTAGGGAATAAGCAAACCTAGAGGGACAAGTCCTCGCTTTAATCCCAAAGTGGCTATAGAATCATCCAGGTTGTATACCTCCAATGTTGCCTCCTTGAGCCGAGCGACAAAGTCCTTCAGGGTCTCGCCACTCCTTTGCTGGACAGCGAATAAGCTATCAGCCACTCGTGGGATCTTTCGGCACGCATCAAAGTGGGCCAGGAAAGATCGCTCGAGCTGTCGGAATGAATTAATGCTGTGCGGTGGCAGGCAGGAATACCATGCATGTGTCGCCTTGCGAAGGGTGGCCGGAAAGGCGATACATAGAAGGGAGTCCGTCACTCCCTGGACCTGCATGAGGACCTTGTAGCTCTCTAGGTGGTCCAGTGGGTCCGTCGTGCCATCGTACGGGTCCAGCTGGGGGAGATGGAAACGGGGTGGGACCGGTTCCTCCATGATGCGCCGGGAAAGCGGGGGGCGGTGCTCATAGTCCGTCCCATGAGGGTTAGCGATCCGGCGGCTAAGCTCCTCCAACCGTTGATGATACTCATCGAGCCATTGCTCGGCCCGACAGGTAGTCTTCCTGAGGGCGCCGTCTTTAGATGAGTCAGAAGAGGAAGCCGAAGAAGACCGCCGACATAAGGAGCGTACCCGTCTGGATTCTCTCTCGTCCGGCCGTTGGTGGGAATGACCAGAGTGATGGGAGAGGGACCGCCGTCGCTTTGAGGCCTCTCGGCGACGAGGTTCAAGAGGTGAGTGACGGGAGACCTCGGGTGGGGTCCCGCCTTGATGAGATTGAATTGTCCCCCGTACCCCTTCACCAAGCGAAGGGGGTTGAGGTGCAGCGGCAAAGCAGTGTTCCTGCAGTCCCCATACCATTGTCATCATGTCCTGGACCTGGTGAGCCAGAACCTCAAGACGGTCAGGCTGGCTCATATGTGCAGGGGGCGGAATACGAAGGTTGGCCTCCGATTGCTCAGCCCGTGGAATGCGCTCTGTGGCCTGGCTGGTGGAAGCCTCCTGTGCTCGTGTTGTCACCATCGTCTTCCTTGCAGAATCGGTGGGGTCACAGGGAGAACTTTCGCCTTCCCCGTGTGCGAGCCCCTTCCTGGCGCGCCAATCTGATGCGGACAAATCACCAGTGATGAGCGTCGGGCATGCTGAGATCTATTATGGGCCTTCAAATGGGGTGGAGAGGTCGTCTTCCTCATTTGAAAACCTGCAAGAAGTCCCCGGGCCGGTATTCCTGGCGAGGACCCTCCGATGCTCAAGTTAGTCAACTTGTCGATCAGTAGTGTAGTAGAGAGAGATCCCTCCTTTTCTGTTGAGCTCGGGGTCCTTTTATACCTGTCTGGGAGGTTCCTTTCTTTTCATCCTCTTTCGAACCGTCAAATCTTCCTCGTTAGAATAAGCTCCTTCGAACGGCAAGTGGTTAAGCCGTTGCTGGATGGGGGCCGCTTGTGGCGGTAACTGCTGGGCGTGCTAGCACTTGCCCATGATTTCGGTGAGCGAGATATACGGTAACAGATCTCGAATCTCGGGATCTGTTACCTGAGATGGGTCATAGTGTATGTAGGAAAGGCACCAAGTTAGGGCCGGAGCCAAAGGTCGGAGCCATCGCTGGAGGCCGGAGCCAAAGGCCAGAGCCGTTGCTGGAGGCCGGAGCCAAAGGCCGGAGCCAAAGGCTGGAGCCGTCGCTGGAGGCCGGAGCCAAAGGCCGGAGCCATCGCTGAAGGCCGGAGCCAAAGGCCGGAGCCGTAGGCCGAGGCCAAGATTCCATCTTTGGGATTAGCTGTCACATTATTATCTCCGGAAATCGCGCAAGAGATTATAACACCACCCAGAGGAGATGGTCAGCCGTATCACTTGGCAAAGAGCCTGACCATGCCCACCATGGGATTGTGAATGTGATACTTAGTTAAACCAGTTAATTAACTGGTTTAAATTACAATAAAACTCATTAAAATTAAACAAATCAGATTGTTAAATTTCTAAAAACAAGTTTGGTTTCTCAACAGCATTTCAACAAACATCTCGATCTTCCCATCAAATCCATCTTTCATTCTTAGCAAACTTATAAATCCTAACTTACTACAACGATGGCATTCCAATCAAAGAGAGCTGAACCAAGTTTCCCCTTATTTTCTTCTTTTTTCTTCTTCATTTCCATCTCCACCTCTACTCTTCTCTTTCTCTAGTTCTGGAAGTTAGCCGGACCTCGCCAGAGCTTTGATCGGCGCTGGCGGCAAGGCATCAAAAATATATTTGAAGCGCAAGTAATCCCCTGTTTTCTTTCCAAAAACTCTGCTCTAAGATAAATCCTATTAATTCCATGCATAGGTTTTGGATCGGGTTGATTGGGAGCAGTGGGAGAGTTATTGGAGGCCATTGAACTGCTCTTCATCGCCGGATGTCGCCGTTAGCCATCGGACGGCTGTATGTAAGTTCAAATATAAACAACTCTATTTTTCTTTTCTTGAACTAGTGTGCTAGGTAGTTAATTAAAGATTAACTGGAGCCTTGAATCAATGATTTAGTTCATCGGAGAATTGGAAAGGAGGAAAAATTGAAGTCTTTGCAATTCTTGTCCTTGATCGGTAATGGAAAAACGATCAATGAATAACGTTAGCCCTAAATTTTAAATGACTTGCCTTCTTTTCTTGCCATCGTGATTGATAGTAAAAGTTCTTCTTTGTTGTCTTAGGAAGAGGATGAACTTGGATCTATGACTGGTCATGTAGAGGTAAAACTAATCGTGGAATCGATCATGGTGATCAGCCCTGTTGCCACTGGGATCCGTCCTCCGACTCGGACGCAGTCGATCTCCAGGGGAAGACCTGCACACAAGTCCTCGCGCGAGAGGCATTGGGGGTGGCCCTCCGTGGAAGACCCTCCGACGCTCAAGTCAGTGGAAGGAAATCGGCGATCAATCAGAAAATGGGGAGGTGGATCTCTCCAGGGAGTCTCTCTGGGGGCGGCCAATCGGAAGCTCTAGGAGATGAGAGCACCGACGAGCAGCAGGAGAGTGGGAGTGAGGGTGTGAGCGCGCGCGTACCTGAGGGAATCTGTGAGCGTGATATTTATAGGCTGTCACCTGAATCTTGAGCGCCTTTTGGAAGATTCAGAGGTTGTTAGGATACGGGGGTGGATCAAATCAGACCGTTGTGGGGCTGTTGGGATCCATATCTTGTCTGTTAGGGGATCGACGGCTAGGAGAGCTCCTTGATGGCTTGAGATCTGGTAGGTGTGTAGGTCTCAGGTAACCTTGATAGGTTCTAGACCACTTCTCAACATGATTCCTTGCCTAGGATGTTGTTACAGTAGGCTTAGGCTCTCCCGCGTCAGGTTCCGCGGAGGTGAGTATTGGATCGTAGGTCGTTCAGTGAAGCCGAGCCATGGAGGCTCGGGGGAAACGAGCTACGGGAAGCTCGGGAGGACCGAGCTATGGGAGCTTGGGAGAGCCGAGCCATGGAAGCTCGGGAGAGCCGAGCCATGGGAGCTCGGAAGAGTCGAGCTACGGAAGCTCGGGGAAGACGAGCTATGGGAGCTCGGGAGAGTCGAGCTACGAAAGCTCAGGAAGGCGAGCTATGGAAGCTCGGGAGAGTCGAGCTACGGAAGCTCGGGGAAGACGAGCTATGGAAGCTCAGGGAAGCCGAGCTATGGGAGCTCGGGAGAGCCAAGCTATGGAAGCTCAGGGAAGCCGAGCTATGGGAGCTCGGAGAGCCGAGCTATGGGAGCTCGGTAGATCCGAGCTATGGGAGCTCAGGGAAGCCGAGCTATGGGAGCTCGGGAGAGCCGAGCTATGGAAGCTCGGGCAAGCTGAGCTACGGAAGCTCGGGGAAGCCGAGCTATGGAGGCTTGGGAGAGCCGAGCTATGGAGGCTCGGGAGAGCCGAGCTACTGGAAGCTCGGGGGAGATGAAGGGAGGAGGTCGGTCTTAGCCTCCTTGCATGGATATTAATGCAATGACGATTTTACCCCCTAACACATGCCCTCCACTCCCTAGTTCGAAGCGTAGGTTCGGGCATAGGGAGTATAAGTCCAGGTGGCACGCTTTGTATGGGGCGATTTGGTTTAGACAGCCCGTGCAATGATGCTCTAATTAATGCGGCAGGGTCCTCGTGCCTTCGTGGTTAAGGCTCCTCCAAGAGTGACGGTTGGGAATACGCCACGTTGCGAATCCCGATTAATACGGCGTTTGTCGAGGCGGTTCCGGACGCCTGGGGCAAGGCGCCTCATCCTCTCAAGATGGCTTCCTTAGTGGGGAAGCAAAGCGGTAGCCGTGCTATATATATACACATGTTTGCAGTATTCTCTCGTTTTGTTTCTTGAAAAGTCTCCCCCCCCCCCCGCAACGCTCGCCGTTTCGCCTGGTTCTTTTCTCGGCTAAGATGACGATGAGCCCCGACAACGTAGCTTTGGAGATCGTTGCTAAGGATTTGGGAAGGATTTATCAGAGGTATGGCATACCCTCAGATGTCATTCTGCAAGTGCCGGAGCCTGGGCATAGGGTCTCGCGAGACCTAGAGTGCGGGGTCTTTGTTTATGAAGACAGCTTGAAAGCATGCTTCCATTTTCCTCTCCACCCCTTGGTGAAGGAAATCATGACTCATTATAACATCTGTCCGACGATGGTGGCCCCAAACAGCTGGCGGAGCATCATCGGATTTATCTCAATGTGCCACCAAATTCGGATTGTCGCCACTCTCCCTCTTTTCCGTGCTTGTTATCATCTGATACCTGGGAGGAAATCGGAGTGGCCATATATGGACCTCGAAGGTCCTTCAACGTGATTGTGGATAAGCCGTCCTCTATCAAGGGATGGAAGAGTCGATTCGTTATCGCCGAGGGGAACATTGGTTCCGACTTCCCTCGGAAATGGGGAAGCTTTGCTAGGGATGCGGAAACGCATCCGGTTTTGTCAGAGCAGGAGGAGAGAGATTTGGACGTCCTTCGCAATGGCCAAATATTTTCGGCCAACGATCTGTTATCGGAGGGGCCCTCTTCCCCTGGACCCGCAAGGTGAGTCCTCCCTTTTACTTTCTCCGCTGCGTGCTACCCCGACGAATGTGTTTGGATTTAATCGCATATGTTCCATTCTTGCAGCCAAGAGGTTAGCATTGTTGAGCCTCACCAAAAGGAAGAGAGGCAAGCGTTCAGGGGAGAGCAGCGGCGTAGATAGTGGTAGGCCCGAGAAAAGGGCTCACACCTCCTTAAGGAGCTCATCGGACGTCGGAGCGGCCATGATAGAAGTGCCAGGGGCGAAGGAGGATCCAGGGTGGACAGCTGCGATCCCTTGTCCTCCAGTATTGGAGATATCGGATAGTTCAGATGAGACTCTATTGGCCCATCCGGCCGCGTCCCCTATGAAAGAGGAACCAGCGACGGATCTAGCGGAAGCGGTCGTTTCTGGGGGGCCTTTCGCCTCCACGGGACCACTACTGACTCCAGTAGGAGAGGGAGAGGGAACAGCTGCAGTCGATGAGGTTCAGGGCGAGCTCCCTCTTGGTCTTTCTGTGGGGGAGTCCGGTGGTAGCGACGCTGGATCGCTCGTGGCAGTTCAAGAAGCAGGCCAGATAGAGGCTCCGGCAGAGCCTGTAGGGGAGGCGCAAGTGACATCGACGGAAGGAGGCGCGATGGAAGAGGGATCACAGCGAGATAAGAGTCCCGCGATGGAGACTCCTCCGAGAAGGATTTTGGGGAGGCTGGTGCTTGGGTTGGCTGAGTTATCTGAGGAGACTCAAGCCAAAATTCTGATGGAAGAAGCTGGGAAGCTGAAGGCTTCTCAGTCGGAGGTCGCTCGGGTTGGCTCCTTGGGTGGAGATGACCAGCCCGGTAGCTCGAACGCGGGTGTTGAGGAGGCATTTTCTGCCTTAATGAGGTCGGCCTTGTATCCGAGTGCAGATCCCTCGGCGGACAAGTTTGTGGATTTGGAGTTGGTTGATGCTGCGTTCGGGCAGCAAGGCGTGGCTGAAAGTATCCATCTCCTTCCTGATATCGATAATACGACCCTGATGAGGATGACACGGGCCTATGCCTCGTGGGTGAGTTGTCATTCCTGGGTAGTGGATACATTCTGGCTGACTTAACTCTCATTCATTTTTTATCCTGTAGAGTGTTTTGCTTTCTCGGGCGATATGCTGGCGTCTGAGTTTGGCGACGGGGGCCAACATTCAGGCTAGGAGAGACAACGCCGAGCTCCGATCGCGAATGAAGGTGTATGAGAAGTTCGAGGAGCTTATGGCTATTAGTAACAGAGGTTTGGAGGGGATGAAGGCATCGTATCAGGCCGCTCAAGCCGAAGTGTCTAAGAAAAAATGCAAAGAGGAGGAGTTGCAGGGACTCCTGGTGAAGAATGAAGACGCGTGCCTGGAGCTGGCTAGAGTTAAGTCAAAACATTCTGAGGAGGTGAAGGCGATGCGGCGGGAACATAGTGAGAGTTTGGGTCAGCTGGGAAGGGAAGCTGTCGACGAGAGAAAGTGCCTGACCAGAATGCTCGATGAGGTAGAGGAGAAACTGAAGCGGCGCGATGACGAAATCGCCGACTTGAGGGCTGGCGCTAAATGGCACCAAGGGATGATGGCTCGGGTGAGCAACGAGCTATCCCAAGCCCGGGGAGAGGTCGAAGCCAAGCAGTCGAGGATTAATGTTCTCCAGGAGAGGATCGAGCTGGTCGGAGCTGATAGAACAAGGGCCAGTGGTGAGGCCGAGGAGCTGACCAAAAGGTTGGCCAGACGAGAGGAGGAGGTACGATCTCATTCCCCTCCTTTTTAGTTTCTTTAGTTGGTCTCTTGTGATGCCGACTGATTTGGTTTTGCAGACAGCAAAGTTAAGGTTGGAGAATCGGGCTCTCCAAGGCGAGCTCGTGTCTAGCCGCAATAAGATCTCAGAACTCGAGGCGCGGTCCGGCAAGTTCGAGGAGCAAAACGTTATTCTACGGGCTCAAGTTGCGGAGGCTGAGAGGCAAGTTGCTGAGGCTAAGGTGCAGCTCGCCATACTCAAGGGGGAACGGGACGCGATCGGCGTTGACGCCTTCCAACTTGGAATGGAAGAGTGCAAAGACAAGATATCCAGTGAGCACCCGGAATGGGATCTTTCTTTTCTGGATACTAAAGCTCCTGATGCCGATGAGTCCGAAGGAGAAGAGGAGGATGAATACGTCGACGTCTCTGATACCGATCCTGGTGCCACCCCGGGTCTCAGCGAGGCCATAGCTTCTGAAGGACGATCGTAGACTGCCGCTGAGGGGGAGGGTATTAGAGAAAGGTGAGTCAAGTCACACTTCTGCGGACGTGACCAAGGGTTCCTTTGGAACCGATGTGGTTCCCGACCCTTAAAAGCCACCCCTGTGTTTTGCTTTCTAAAAATCTAACTGATGTCTTTCAATGAATGAACTTTCTATTTCTATTTGAGTGTTTTTCTTTGGATGGCCCTTTGTCCAAATTTTGCCTCAATCGCGAGCGACTTATGGCTTGTTGACGCTTTTTGGTCATCTTTATTTCGGGATCAAGGGAATGCATTGGCTTGGCCCAAGGCGGGGCGATAGTCATGACTGGCGAACCGATAGACGATCTGGTTCGGCTTGTGTCTATTTAAAACATTAGAAATGAAGCTAGTCGGTTAAGACCGACGGACAGCGTAGGTCGGCTTGGGCTGACAGACGGAATAGATCGGCTAGGGCCGACGAGCGAAGTAGGTCGGCTAGGGCCGATGAGCAAAGTAGGTCGGCTAGGGCCGATGAGCAAAGTAGGTCGGCTAGGGCCGACGAGCAAAGTAGGTCGGCTAGGGCCGACGAGCAAAGTAGGTCGGCTAGGGCCGATGAGCAAAGTAGGTCGGCTAGGGCCGACGAGCAAAGTAGGTCGGCTAGGGCCGACAAGCAAAGTAGGTCGGCTAGGGCCGACGAGCAAAGTAGGTCGGCTAGGGCCGACAAGCAAAGTAGGTCGGCTAAGGCCGACATATGAGGGTGGTTGCCGAAGTATTTTTCGCTTCCTTTGGTCACTTCATTTTTCGTTGAATGAAAGAATAGTTTGTGTAGACTTCGCATTCATTTCATTTTGAGACGCCCGATTTTGTCGCACGAGTTCTTCGAGCGATTAACTTCATTGAGAAGCAGTCGACGAATGATCGGTTTTCGTGCTTTTTGCTATCCTGCCAGTGCCCTGCCGTTCTGCAGGTAAACCGGTTTTTATTTCACCGAAATTGATGATACGGCACTGCGGGGAACATAAAGCTGTTTTGATGCTTCCTGGAAGGTGTTCCTTTTCCATGTGGGTCATTTTGACGTACGGCGCACGCAGCCGTTTACCATTGGAGGACATTATTTTCGTAGGATGATCTCCTGATCCTGCCAGTTTCCGTAATGCCGGTGGACGATTCTCTTCATTTAATGATCGCAATTCGGGATCAAGAGGAAATCTTCGCATGCGTCATAGTTCAGGCGGTGGGCTCGGCGCGCAATAGGGCGCCGCTTTCATCCTGGGAGGCCACGTGAAGGTATGGCCCAGGTGTTTGAATCTCGGGGCTTATAGCCTTGGTAATTGTTCCAGGTCCATTTTTGGCCTATAAAAAGGGGAAGTGGGGTTGTGTTAAGTCATCCCCAAAGTTTCTTTCCCACTAGAGTTTCCATCATGCTCGTTTCTCTGCTGTTGCGAGTGGGAGGACTGAGCTTTCCTCTCACAAGCCCTTCGCCACCGGATAGCTGGGGTGATGAAGGAGCTGCCGAAGGATGGCTCGCCCTTAGGGGATGAGTCCTGGAGATCATATGGAGAGCGCTCAGGGAGGGCGCAGAGATCACACGGAGAGCGCACACACGCTCTTCCTGTGTGACCTTTGTGGTTCCCCTTTGGAGACGTATGGTAGGGGTGCACGCAGGCTCCCCATGGTTTGAGTGAATTTGCCTCCTCCCTTGATTTGGATTCCTGGGCTCGCCCGTCTGGGGAATCTTTTGCCACATGGGGAGGAGTGAAAGTGTGCCACCCACCGACACCTTGTCCTTGAGCCTTGGCGAGGCAGGGCGGTGCACACTCGGTTTGGGAGAGCGTTCCGATGCTAGGGTCCGCTGGCTTCCTGCCTGCTCGCCGGGGGGTCCCTCGATTGGGTGGTCTAGGATGGCCTTCCGTCCGCCTTTTCCAGTCATCCTGATATCTCGGTTGGGTCACCGAGATATCATTATTAACCGAAGCTGGCCGCAACTATTGGTCCAAGTCGCCCGGCAATTATCGGCCTGAGCTGACTAGATGCGGCTTATCTGGTTCGGCGGTCGGACGTCGGAGTGTCATGGTTGCCCAGATCTGCTTTGGAGCAGTTGTTCGAGCTTTGTGCTTATCTTTATTTTGTGCATTTCAATGCTCTTGTAACGCCTTTCAGGCATTTGTAACTGGTTTTGATGGCAATGAAATAAAGAGAGTTATGTTCTGTTTCTCGATCTTTATCTCTTTCGTGCCGAGCTTGTTGTTGTTGGTCGTGGGGTACAAAGGCGTCCCGCTCGTTCTTAGGCGAGGATCCCGTGCTATCCGAACTAGTCGGGGTTCGCAAGCAGCGGTCTGGAGATTGTTCAGCAGAACACGCTCCTTATCCTGGTTCAAAGCTCGGTGATTTATGTCTCGCTCGAATGTTCGCGGCTCGGCCTTGCCGAGGTTCGGGGAATTTTTACTTGGCCCTGCCAAAGTTCGGAGAACTTGTTGCTCGGCCCAGCCGAGGTTCGGGGATTTCATTGCTCGGCCCAGCTGAGGTTCGGAGAATTTTTTACTTGGCCCTGCCAAGGTTCGGAGAACTTGTGGCTCAACCCTGCCTAAGTTTGGAGATTTCATTGCTTGGCCCAGCCGAGGTTCGGAGAATTTTTACTTGGCCCTGCCAAGGTTCGGAGAACTTGTTGCTCGGCCCAGCCGAGGTTCGGAGAATTTTTTGCTTGGCCCTGCCAAGGTTCGGAGAATTTGTGGCTCGGCCCAGCCGAGGTTCGGAGAATTCATTGCTCGGCCCAGCCGAGGTTCGGAGAATTTTTTACTTGGCCCTGCCAAGGTTCGGAGAACTTGTTGCTCGGCCCAGCCGAGGTTCGGAGAATTTTTTGCTTGGCCCTGCCAAGGTTCGGAGAACTTGTTGCTCGGCCTAGCCGAGGTTCGGAGATTTCGTTGCTCGGCCCAGCCGAGGTTCGGAGAATTTTTTACTTGGCCCTGCCAAAGTTTGGAGAACTTATTGCTTGGCCCAGCCGAGGTTCGGGGATTTCATTGCTCGGCCTAGCCGAGGTTTGAAGAATTTTTTACTTGGCCTTGCCAAGGTTCGGAGAACTTGTTGCTCGGCCCAGCCGAGGTTCGGGGATTTCATTGCTCGGCCCAGCCGAGGTTCGGAGAATTTTTTACTTGGCCCTGCCAAGGTTCAGAGAACTTGTGGCTTGACCCTGCTTAAGTTCGGAGATTTCATTGCTCGGCCCAGCCGAGGTTCGGAGAATTTTTACTTGGCCCTGCCAAGGTTCGGAGAACTTGTTGCTCGGCCCAGCCGAGGTTCGGAGAATTTTTTGCTTGGCCCTACCAAGGTTCGAAGAATTTGTGGCTCGGCCCAGCCGAGGTTCGGAGAATTCATTGCTCGGCCCAGCCGAGGTTCGGAGAATTTTTACTTGGTCCGGCCAAGGTTCGGAGAATTTGTTGCTTGGCCCAGCCGAGGTTCGGAGAATTTTTTACTTGGCCCTGCCAAGGTTCGGAGAATTTGTTGCTCGGCTCAGTCGAGGTTCGGAGAATTTTTTACTTGGCCCTGCCAAGGTTCGGAGAATTTGTTGCTCGGCCCAGCCGAGGTTCGGAGAATTTTTTACTTGGCCCTGCCAAGGTTCGGAGAATTTGTTGCTCGGCCCAGCCGAGGTTCGGAGAATTTTTTACTTGGCCCTGCCAAGGTTCGAAGAATTTGTTGCTCGGCCCAGTCGAGGTTCGGAGAATTTTTTACTTGGCCCTGCCAAGGTTCGGAGAATTTGTTGCTCGGCCCAGCCGAGGTTCGGAGAATTTTTACTTGGCCCTGTCAAGGTTTGGAGAATTTGTTGCTCGGCCCAGCCGAGGTTCAGAGAATTTTTTACTTGGCCTTTCCAAGGTTCGGAGAATTCCTGTTCAGACAAGTAGCTCGGTCGTGTAGAGGATTGGTAAGCAGCATCTATTTCTTTTCGCAACCTTTGGCAATGTAGTGCATAATGATTTGCATTGCAAATTACGAAAAAATGTGTCGACAGGAAGGTATAATGAGGCATATGAAAATGGACTTGGAGAGGATGTACCCTATTGATAATATTTACGGAGATTGTCCGAGTTCCACATCCGGAGGATGGATTTCCCATTCAAATCTTGTAGCTTGTAGGTTCCCGGTCCAATGGTCTCCGCTACTTGGTACGGGCCTTCCCAGTTTGGCGCCAGCTTTCCTTGTTCCAGCGGTTTGGAAACAGAGGCCTTTCGCAAAACAAGGTCGCTAGGCAGGAAGGCTTTCCCTTTGACTCTGGAGGCATGGTAACGGGCCACCCTTTGTTGATATGCAGCCACTCTGATCCGGGCCTTTTCTCTAATCTCCTCCACCAGGTCAAGGTTAGTGCGGAGCTGTTCGTTGCTAGCTTCCTCTGAGTAGCTTTCCACCCGCAATGATGGGAGGCCTATTTCCACAGGGATAACGGCCTCCGTGTCGAAAACCATTCGGAATGGGGTTTCACCTATCGGGATTCTCGGGGTGGTGCGGTAGGCCCATAGGACATGCTGCAGCTCATCCGCCCACCTGCCTTGGCTCTGGAAAGGCGAGCTTTGATCCCCTGAAGGAGGATCATGTTGGTCACTTCGGTCGCTCCGTTGGCTTGTGGATGCCCGACCGAGGTGAGGTGGTGACGGATTCCATGCTCCTCACAAAACTGGCAAAATTTGGAGTTATCAAACTGCTTACCGTTATCGGTGATTATGGTGTGCGGGAGGCTGAATCGGCAGATGATGGACCTCCATACAAAATCTTTGGCCCGTGCCTCGGTTATTTGTGCAACTGCTTCCGCCTCGACCCATTTAGTGAAGTAGTCAATGGCGACAAATAAGAATTTCTGCTGTCCTGTGGCAAGCGAGAATGGGCCGAGGATGTCCATCCCCCATTTGGCGAAGGGCCAAGCGGAGGATACGAAAACTAGTTCGGCGGAGGGGAGCCTTTGGATGCTTGAGTGCCTCTGGCATGGGTCGCAGGCTCAGACTAGATCGTCTGCATTCTTCTGCATGGTCGGCCAGTAGTAGCCTTGTCGCAGCACCTTGTGGCATAGGGACCGGCTTCCCAGATGGTTGCCGCAAATCCCTTCATGTACTTCGCGTAGAGCATAATCTACTTCGGACGGGCGAAGGCATCTGAGCAGCGGCATGGAGAAGGACCGTTTGTAAAGCTGGTTGTCGATCAGCACGTAGTGGGTGGCCTGTAGCTTCAGCTTTCTAGCTTCTCTCCGGTCGGGTGGAAGCGACCCCTCTTTGAGATATTTAAGAATAGGGTCGAACCATGATGGTTCAGCTTCAACCTGCATTATCCGGTCGGCTTCCGCGTTGCAAAGCTCTCTGAGAGGTCCTCGACATGCTGTGATGCCTCCTTGCTTTTGACCAGCATGTCATCCACGTAGACCTCCATATTCTGGCCGATTTGCTCCTTGAATACTTTGTTAACCAGCCTCTGGTAGGTCGCACCTGCATTTTTAAGACCAAAAGGCATGACACGGTAACAGTAAGTACCTCGGTCGGTTATGAAGGCGGTCTTTTCTTCATCCTCAGGTGCCATTCGGATCTGATTGTAGCCTGAATAGGCATCCATGAATGACAGCATCTGGTGACCTGAGGTGGCGTCCACAAGCTGATCGATCCGAGGAAGGGGGAAGCTGTCCTTCGGGCAGGCTTTGTTGAGGTCAGTGAAGTCGATGCAGATTCTCCATTTGTCGTTTGACTTTTTCACCATGACGATGTTTGATAGCCAGCTCGGATAATTTACCTCCCGAATGAAATTTGCCTTGATGAGTTTATCTACCTCTTCTTCAATAGCCTTTTGTCATTCCGGGGCGAAGCTCCTCTTCTTCTGCTTGACGGGCCTGTGCATCTTGTCCACGTTGAGACGATGGACGAGAACCTCGGGGTTGATCCCTGGCATGTCAGAGGCGGACCAGGCAAAGATGTTAGCGTTGCTTCGGAGGAACCTGATCAATCTGTGCCGAGGCTTTCCTTTGAGCAGCGACCCGATTTTTATGGTTCGGTCAGGACGAGCATCATCCAATGGCACCTCCTCTAGTTCCTCTACCGGTTCTCCTCGCTGTTCAACGAAGTCCTCCCGAGCGTCTAGCCCATCAACTTCCGGCATTCTAGACTAAAGGCTTGTAACGAAGCACTGCCGAGCCATGGCCTGATTTCCTCGAACAACTCCAACTCCTCGTTCGATGGGAAATTTCATGGACAGATGTGGGATGGAGACAACTGCCTTGAGGGACATCAGGCCGGGCCTGCCGAATATTGCATTGTTTGGAGATCTGAGGTCGATTACTGGGAAGTCTGTCTGGATATTGGCTACAAGGGGCCAGGTTCCCGCGTGGACCGCCAGGGTGACGACCCCTTCCGGGACGATGACGTCGCCTGTGAATCCCATCAGGGTGGAATCCACGACTCGCAGGTTTTCCATGAGTAATTTCATCCTGGCAAACACACCGAGGTACAAAACATTCACCGAACTTCCACTATCAACAAGAATTCGGCTTACATCATAGTTATTTAAATTGAGGGATACAACTAATGCATCATCATGGGGAAGCTATATCCCTTGGAGATCATCGTCGGAGAAGGAGAGCTCGCCCGTCCGTGCTTTCTTCGGCGCCGATCCTTCACCGTCGCCCCTGGGGCTCGATCCGTCGGCCTCTTCGATCATGTTAATGCGGCTGATCACGGGCGGATTCGGTGGAGGAGGAGGTTATTGAAGTTTGGGCTGGCAGTCACCTCCTTGTTGTGGCTCAGGCGCCCTCCTGAACTAATTCAGTCGCCCCCGCTGGATCAGCCTCTCGATTTCATTTTTTAGCTGCCAGCATTCTTCAGTGTCATGGCCGTGCTCCCAGTGGTAGCGGCAGTACTTGGTGGGATCTCTTCGGGTCGGGTTCCCTCGGAGAGGCACTGGCCGGGGGAGCTGGTGCTCTATTTCCATGAGGATTTGTGCCCGGGGCACGGTCAGTGGAGTGTAGTGATCGAATCGCTTGGGGGGGCTCCGGAGCGATTCCTTGGCGGCAGCGGGGGAGCTCTTTGGCGGCGAGGCGGACTTGGCCGATGGGCGGGACGGTGCCTGTCGGGGCCCTTGGGCTCCTTCTTCTTTGCCTGCTCAGCACGGGCAACTCTCTGCGATTCTTCGATCCTAGCGTATTTATCCGCCAAGGCCATAATATCAGAGAGGCTAGGGGGGTAGCTGACCTCCATAGCCAGGTAGAAGTTGCTTTCCTTCGAGACTCCCCCTGCCAAGGCGGACATAGCCACCTCATGATTAAGGTGGTCCACCTCTAACATGGCCTTGTTAAAACGGCCAAGGTAATTTCTCAAGGACTCCCCCTCTCTCTGCTTAACTTCAGAGAGGGAGTCGGATCTTCGTCGGTGGCGGCGGCTGCTGACGAACTGGCAAATAAAAAGGTGGCTCAGCTCATCAAATGAATCGACAGAACCTGGCTTTAAAGCATTGAACCAGGTCCGGGCAGATCCCCTGAGGGTGGAGGGGAAAGCGCGGTAGAGGACCGCGTCGGATGCTCCGTGGAACATCATTATTGACCAGAAGCTACTAAGATGGTCGTCCGGGTCAGAAGAGCCGTGGTAAGGTTCGACGGCTGGTAACTTGACATGGGAGGGAATCACTTCCTCCATAATCCCCTTAGAGAAAGGGATGCCCTGCTCCGCTTTGGGCTGGGGCGGATGGGCCTGCTTGGCGGCATCCAGTTCCTGATGCATCTCCTGGATCTGACGATGGATCTCCTCTTCACCGGTCAGAGGAGGAGCTGGGCGAGAGGATCGCAGGAACGTCGAATCATGATGGGAGGTCATCGGGGAGAGAGACCGGGCTCGCCGAGATTTGGGAGGATCTCTATCGTGACCGCCTCGCGGGACTGGCTTGTCCCCTCTAGGTCGATGTGGGGGGTCCACGGATTTATGCGAACTGGAGGATGAAGTCGCCGGCGAAGAAGGAATCGCGGCCTCCTTATGAAGGTGTGGAGCGGGAGGAGCCGCAAGGCGCTCCTGGACCAGGTGAGTCAGGGTCTGGACTTGCTGAACCAGCGAGGCAAACTGGTCCTGGGTCACCGGAATGGCAGGCGGTGATAGGGTTTCGACTGGTGGTGGTTGCGGCGCTACATCGCTCACTAGGTCAGGCCTCTGGGAAGCGGCCTGATCTTGGGCTTCAGAGGTTGCTCTTCTCCGATTGGCCATTAGAGAGGTTCTACTCTAGATTTGGATCCTTATCTCCTTTCTTCAAGTTTTAATGGGACTTGAGACCCTTCCTCTAGCGCCAATCTGTTGCCGCCGGGATCCATCCTCCGACTCGGGCACAGTCGATCTCCAGGGGCGGACCTGCACACAAGTCCTCGCGCGAGAGGTGTTGGGGGTGGCCCTCCGCGGAAGACCCTCCGACGCTCAAGTCAGTGGAAGGAAATCGATGATCAATTAGAAAACGGAGAGGTGGATCTCTTCGGGGAGTCTCTCTGGGGGCGGCCAATCGGAAGCTCTAGGAGATGAGAGTACCGACGAGCAGCAGGAGAGCAGGAGAGTGGGAGTGAGGGTGTGAGCGCGCGCGTACCTGAGGGAATATGTGAGCGTGATATTTATAGGCTGTCACCTAAATCTTGAGCGCCTTCTAGAAGGTTCATAGGTTGTTAGGATACGGGGGTGGATCGAATCAGGCCGTTGTGGGGCTGTTGGGATCCATATCTTGTCTGTTAGGGGATCGACGGCTAGGAGAGCTCCTTGATGGCTTGAGATCTGGTAGGTGTGTAGGTCTCGGGTAGCCTTGATAGGTTCTAGACCACTTCTCAACATGATTCCTTGCCTAGGATGTTGTTACAGTAGGCTTAGGCTCTCCCGTGTCAGGTTCTGCGGAGGTGAGTATTGGATCGTAGGTCGTTCAGTGAAGCCGAGCCATGGAGGCTCGGGGGAAACGAGCTACGGAAAGCTCGGGAGAGCCGAGCCATGGAAGCTCGGGAGAGCCGAGCCATAGAAGCTCGGGAGAGCCGAGCTATGGGAGCTTGGGAGAGCCAAGCTATGGAAGCTCGGAAAGACAAGCTATGGGAGCTCGGGAGAGTCGAGCTATAGAAGCTCGAGAAGACGAGCTATGGGAGCTCGGGAGAGTCGAGCTACGGAAGCTCGGGAAGACGAGCTATGGGAGCTCGGGAGAGTCGAGCTACGGAAGCTCAGGGAAGGCGAGCTATGGAAGCTCGGGAGAGTCTAGCTACGGAAGCTCAGGGAAGACGAGCTATGGAAGCTCAGGGAAGCTGAGCTATAGGAGCTCGGAAGAGCCGAGCTGTGGAAGCTCAGGGAAGCCGAGCTATGGGAGCTCGGGAGAGCCGAGCTATGGGAGCTCGGGAGAGCCGAGCTATGGAAGCTCAGGGAAGCCGAGCTATGGGAGCTCGGGAGAGCCGAGCTATGGGAGCTCGGGAGAGCCGAGCTATGGAAGCTCGGGAAGCCGAGCTACGAAAGCTCGGGGAAGCTGAGCTATGGAGTCTCGGGAGAGCCGAGCTACTGGAAGCTCGGGGGAGATGAAGGGAGGAGGTCGGTCTTAGCCTCCTTGCACGGATATTAATGCAATGACGGTTTTACCCCTAACAAGCCCTATTTTGATGGGATGAGGGAGAAGATCGGGTCTTTTAGATGGTTAACGGGCCCTTTGGTCTTGGAAAGGCAAAGGCAAATAAATGCTTGTTAGAAAAGTCTTTGTACACCGCCTCAGGTGCAGCAAATTCTATGTGAGCTGTACTGCTTCTTCTTATTGATCCATATAAATCTTATATAGTCTGACGCGATAGAACAAAATTGTAGGAATACAATATTATATTTTGAGCATGTCGTGCATTAATAACGCTTTTGCAATCTCTACACGCATGGCAAAGGATATTTTTGTCCTTCAAAATTTTTCTTGAAAATGACAACTCGGCTCTTCTTCTTCTTCTTTCAAAGGTGCACGGATGTTGTTTCTTCTCCTTCGTCATTATGGGATACCTTTACAGAAATTGGTCAAAAAAAATCACGACACCTAATGTTTACTTTTAAGATACCCTAGTTACAAACTTATGATATATGTGTAGAAAATGCTCGCTGAGAATAAGCTTTATGACATCCCAAAAGAAAATCGATCGGAAAAAAATTACGACACCCCAGTTTTACTATTAAGAACCCTAGTTACAAACTTATGACATCCGTGCAGAAAATGTACATTAAAAGCTTTATGATATCCCAGAAAAAAATTGGCTGAAAAAAAATCACGACACCCCAGTTTTACTTTTAAGACACCTTAATTACAAACTTACTACACCCGTGCAGAAAATGCATGTGAGAAAAGCTTTACAACATCCCAAAAGGAAATCGAAAAAATAATCACGATACCCAGTTTTACTATTAAGACATATTAGTTACAAACTTACACCACCCGTGCAGAAAACACACGCAGAAAAAAAAGTTTTACAACATCCCTTACGAAAATAGGCAAAAAAAAATTACGATACCCAGGTTTACTTTTAAGACACCATAGTTACAAACTTACAACACCCGTGCAGAAAATGCATATTGAGGAAAAGCTTTAGGACATTCCAAGAGAAAATTGACTGAAAAAAAATTATGATATACTAATTTTACTATTAAGACACCCTAGTTACAAACTTATGACACCCATGCAGAAAATACATGCTGAGGAAAAGCTTTACAACATCACAGGAGAAAATTGGCCAAAAAAAATTTACGATACCCTAGTTTTACTATTAAGACACCATAGTTACAAATTTATGACACAAGAAAAAGTTTTACGATATCCTAGGAGAAAATCGATTGAAAAAAAAGATACCTCAGGTTTACTTTTAAGACACCCTAGTTACTTACAATACCCATGTAAAAAACACATGCTAAGGAAAAGCTTTACGACATCCCTTACGAAAATCGATTGAAAAAAATTACGACACCCCAATTTTACTATTAAGACACTCTACCTACAAATTTACAACACCCGTGCAGAAAACAAACGCTGAGAAAAAGCTTTACGATATCCCAAAAGAAAATCAACTGAAAAAAATACGATACCCTAGTTTTACTATTAAGACATCCTATTTGCAAATTTACAATACCCGTGCAAAAAACACACGACTTTGTTGTGATATTTAGCACGAAGGTGACCCGGTTGAGGAGTTAGGGCATGTCGATGGCTGACGTGGACTCGGAGGTGATGCAGAGGATCCCCGGCCATCACCCTAGTTGCAACAATATATCTTGCTGCGGTGGCGACGATTGAATGACATGGGATTTGATCGAGTACACTTGATCGAGAACTCTTGATTCCAGGCGAGTGCTCGATGACAGATGGGGTTCAAAGGGTGAGGGCTCTTCCACTAGTCTTAAGGAGAGGGCATATATGGTTCTGGTGCTATGGTACAATGGATCAAAATGGGGTGAAACAAGTTTTGTTTCTTTTTTCTTAAAATGGATGGGATATATTGTTCACTCTCTCATTCAGTAGTTCCCCCACCAAATGGGCCATTCTAGTTTCAGAAATTTCGATTTCATTGAATCCTTTGTCACGAAGAATCTGAAGGCAGTTCAGAAAGGAGAGCAGCTATAAATAAATATCTTGGATGCATTTTCTTGATTGAACCAGAGCCAATCTCTTACTCGTCTCCTCCTTCTCTTTTCTTATCTTCTTCTTCTTCTTTTTCTCCTTCTTTTTCCCATTTGCTCTGCACTTGGTGTTTTCTGCACAGGTGTAGTAAGTTTGTAACTAAAATGTCTTAAAAGTAAACCTGGGGTGTGTAATTTTTTTCAGCCAATTTCTTTCTGGAATGCCGTAAAGCTTTTCCTTAGCATGTGTTTTATGCATTGGTATCGTAAGTTTGTAACTAGGATGTCGTAAAACTGGGGTGTCATAATTTTTTACAGCCGATTTCCTTTTGGAATGTCGTAAAGTTTTTTCTCAGCGTGTATTTTCTGCACGGGTGTCATAAGTTTGTAACTAGTGTGTCTTAAAAGTAAACCTGGGGTATCATAATTCTTTTTTGGCTGATTTCTATAAGGGTATCCTATGATGATGATGAAGAAGAAACGACACCCGTGCACCTTCGAAAGAAGAAGAAGAGCCAAGTTATTATTTCCAAAAAAAAATTTGAAGGACAAAAATATCCTTTGCCGTGCGTGCAGAGACTGCAAAAGTGTTATTAACACACATCACGCTCAAAATATAACATAGTATCCCTGCTATTCCGTCCATCGCGTTAGGCTATGTAGGATCCATATGGATCAATAAGAAGGAGTGGTGCAGCCCACGTAGGATTTGTTGCACTGGAGGTGATGTACAAAGACTTTTCCATGCTTCTTTTGGGTTCAGTTGAACCCAACCATGTTGGGCTGGGCTATGTATTGGTTAACTTATAAGTGAAATTTAATTAGACAAGATGAATTATGTTAGTAAGCCTATTAATCTGAAACAGTTTAACTTTATCTTGAGCCTATATATTTGATTAACCAATGTTGATTCAATCTAATGAATCAAGGTCCAGTTAACTTAACCAGAAGGTAAATTGGTTTAGGCTAGACTAATTCAAACAGTTTGAAACCAATTAATCTGAACCATATTTGGATCTAGCTCAATTATGGGGAACTGAAAATTTGACTAGAATTATATATCCTGATCCAAAATTTAATTAATGATTTAAGTGTTGTTGTGTTTAGTTAAGGTGGAACCAAGCCAAATTATTCTGGAATCGATTTGATTAGGCTGAGAATAAATAAAACAAATTGGGATTAAGAGAAATAAGGACCTAATTGAATTGCAAATGAGTTACCTAAGCTAATTAAGTTTAGGAAAATGTGGTAATTAAAGTGAGTTAACAGGGGTATTTTTTACTAATTTTTTATTTAATTGATGAATAAGAGAATGGTTAGATAGTAACTTGCATCATTAGGTAATAAATTAAACTTTAAATAAAGTTAGTTAAATATAATTTAAAAATAGTTTTTTAATTAATTGATGAATAAAAGAATTGTTAGATAGTAACTAGTATCATTAGGTAATAAATTAAATTTTAAATTAAGTAACCTAAACATTGGTTAACAACCATTGGGATAGAGGGGTAAATTTGTAATTAGTTAATTATTGTTTCATATAGTAAGTTAATTAATTAAGTTATCTAATGATCTAATTAAGCCTTAAATAACACAATTAAACAAGTGTAAATCGAATCAGAGCCTAGTTAAGCCATGATTAACTTAAGTCCAAGTAAGAAGGGTATAATGATAATTTTAAATATAACCTAGAAGGGCATAAAGATAATTTTATATTATAAATTTTACTTATTAATTATTTATTTATGATTATAATTATAGATGATTGTTTATTGGATTGATTGTTATTGTTAGATATTGTAGAGGATATTGGATTAGTGATCAAGGTAGGAGTTTTACAGTTACTATATTATGCAATATGTTTCATGTCTTGCATGCTTAAATACATTATGGTTTTGTTGTTAGATTTCTTAGTATGTTTTAATTGAGCATGGTAATTTATCGTGGAGTTGATTATATGGGTGATATATTATTTTGGTTATGAATGATTTTGGCTTTGGTTTAAGAATTATGAATATGATATGTTGAGATATGTTATTTTGGATATAGTATAGTTTGACTTTATTGAATAAGAGTTATAATGTGGGCATGTGAACTAGTCACTAAGATGTATATGATTTTTATATTGATGTGTGGTATTAGTTCTGATAGTATTAGTATGATTTCTTATTGGTATACATCAGCGGCATCGAAAAAGGACTTAAGAATTGTGAGAGGTCAGTGTGGAACTTATCATGGTCTATATATATGATGTAGCTGAGTTTTTTTAGGATAAAGTGGTTTCTAGACTATTTATGAATATAGGATAGTTTTTTCCATGCTTTCATTCACATAGATGAGCTTGGTTGCTTCATATGATGAAGAGAAATCATCGGTATAAGTAATAATTTTAATTTTTTTAAAAATATATGATAAAATTTTGAGTAATATCAATGATTATATATATATATTCTGTCCTAAAGTCTTCCAGATATGCTTGCTCTTTCACTAAAAAAACTCCATTGAGGCTCAGGCAGAGCTTCCGGCTCCTCGAGAGGCCGTTCTTGAGGACTCTTCTGCTAGAGCCTTCTCCTCTTATTGCTTGCTGTGAATCTTCACTAACTTAGGCATCGGAGGGTCTTCCGTAGAGGGCCACCCCCAACGTTCTCTGCATGAGGACTGTCTTGCAGGTCCACCAGGCGAGGGATAGGCATCTGGTTCTGAAAGTGGGCTGCACTCAAGTTGGAGAACGGATTTCTATGGCAACAGATTGGCGCTAGAGAAAGGGCCTCAAGTCCCATAAACTTGTGATCAAGGAGACAAGGCTTAAAACCAGAAGAGCAACCCTTCAATGGTGAATCGAAGGAGAGCCACCTTGGATGCTCAGGATCAGACTGCCTCCCAAAGGCCTGATCCCACAAACAATATGGCGTCTCCGCATCCGTCGTCGACCGAGACTCCCTCGCCACCGGCGATCATGGTGACCCAGGACCAATTCGTTACACTGGTTCAACAAGTGCAAGACCTGGCATAGCTGGTCCAAGGGCTTTAGAGGGTTCCCCGTCTGATTGCCCCTGCTCCACAACTCCCTAATGGAGTTGCCGCCCCCACTCCGCCGGTGATCTCTTCTTTCAACCCGCTGAGGTTGCAAGCCATCCCCAACAGCCAAAGAAGCTAGACCGGCGTAGCAGAGAGCTGGGGGGAAGAGCTCGCCTAGATCATGACGAGCTTGGTCTCTCTCCCTGGCATTCTCCGTCATGACTCGACGCCATCATCATACTCCCCTCGACGGTCTTCCCTACTACCCGAGATGAGGGGATCCGGTGACAGATTCAAAAGATACATCAAGAGTGGCGACAAAAACTAGATGTCGTTAAGCAAGCTCCAAAACCCCAGTCGAAGGCGGAGCAGGGCATCCCCTTCTCCGAGAAGATCATACGGGAGGTGATCCCTCCTCATTTCAAGCTTTTCATCATCGAGCCATACCATGGATCCACCGACTCCGATGACCATTTGAGCAGCTTTCGATCCATCATGATGTTCCACGGAGCATCAAATGTGATCATGTGTCGAGCCTTCCCCTCTACGCTCAGGGATCCACCAAACCTGGTTCAATAGCATGAAGCCAGTTTTCATCAATTCTTTTGATGAGCTGAGCTTCCTATTCATCAGCTAGTTCGTCAGTAGTCACCGTCACCAATGGAGGTCTGATTTCCTCTCTAAGGTCAAGCAACAGAAGGGGGAGTCTTTGAAGAATTATCTCAGCTGCTTCAACATGACCATGTTAGAAGTAGACCACCTCAACCATGAGGTGGCCATGTCCACCTTGGTGGCAAAGTTTCGAAGGAGGGTGACTTTTATCTAGCCCTGGAGGTCAACTATCCAATGAACCTCTCCGACATGATGGCCTTGGCGGATAAGTACGCCAGAGTTGAGGAGTCGCGAAGGTCAGCCGGGCCAAGCAATCAAAGAGAAAGGAGGCCAAGGGCTCAAAGAAGAGCCGATCCCTTCGCCATGCAAGCCCGCCCATCGCTAGAGGGCTCTTCCGCCACTGCTCAGAGATTGTACTCGGAGCCCGGTCTGAAGGTTGAATCAGTACACCCCACTCATTATGCCAAGGGCATAGATCTTGATGGAGATCGAGCACTAGATCCCTCGGCCGCCACCTCTTCGAAGAAATGCGGTTCGGAGGGACATGATCAAGTACTGCCAATTCCATCAAGATCATGGGCATGACACGAAGAGTATTGGCAGCTTCAGAATGAGATTGAGCAACTCATCCAATGAGGTAGGCTGGATCGGTTTAGAAGAGCCCCCGAGCTAAACAATGGAGGAGACCATCAGCCTAAGCCTCGCCAACCTCCTCTGCCAAATCCATCGATTGTTGGCAATGTCAATATGATAGCAACGATCGGCTCCTCGTCGGCCCAAATAGATGAAGAGGAAATCCATCAAAGAAGGCCTGGACCGATGAGCTTTCTTTTTCTGACGAAGACCTCCGGAGATACAATATCTGCATGATGATGCTTTGGTTGTATCTCTCAACATAAATGATTATGATGTACACCAAATTTTGGTTGATAGTGGAAGCTCTATTAATATTTTATAGTTTGATGCTTTTGTGAGGATGAAATTACAGATGAAAAATCTTTAAACCATAGACTCCACCTTAGTGGGTTTCACTAGCGATGTTGTTATCCCCGAGGGGGTCGTCATATTGGTGGTCCAAGCAAGCACTTGGCCCAGTATAGCTACTATTCACATGGACTTCTTGGTAACCAAGCTTCGGTCTTCCTACAATGCAATCCTCGGTAGGCCCGGATAGATGTTCCTTAAAGCTATTATATCCATCCCTCATCTCCATGAAGTTTCCATGGAATAGGGAGTGGGAATAGTCCGAGGGAATCAGGTCGTGGCTCGGTACTGCTTTGTTGCTGACCTTCAGTCTAGGAAGCCCGAGGTTGATGGGCTGGATGCTCAGGAGGATTTTACTGAGCAATGGGGAGAACCAACCGAGGAGCTCGAGGAGATGCCACTTGACGAAGCTCGGCCTGACCGAACCATAAGGATCGGGTTACAACTAAGAGAAAAGCCTCGGCAAGATTTGGTTGAATTTCTCTAAGGGAACAGTGACGTCTTCGCTTGGTCTGCTTCGGATATGCTGGGGATCACCCAGATGTCCTTGTCCATCGCCTTCATATGGACGAGACGTTTCGATCGGTCAAGCAGAAGAAAAGAAGCTTCGCCCCCAAACATCAAAGGCCTTCGAGAAGAGGTTGATAAGCTTATTAAAGCTAACTTCATTCAGAAAGTGAACTTTTTCGATTGGCTGGCGAATGTTGTTATGGTGAAAAAGTCAAACGGCAAATGAAGAATCTACATTGACTTCATGGATCTCAACAAGGCTTGCCCGAAGGATAGTTTTTCTTTTCCTTGGATTGATCAGCTTGTGGATGCTACTCAGGCCACCAGATGCTGACTTTCATGAATACTTATTCAGGATATAATCAAATTCGAATGGCACCCGAGGATGAAGAAAAGACCTCTTCATAATCGACCGAGGTATTTACTGTTACCGAGTCATACCTTTTGGTTTAAAAAATGCAAGTAACATACCAAAGACTGGTTAATAAGGTTTTTAAAGAACAAATCAGTCAGAACATGGAGGTTTATGTTGATGATATGTTAGTTAAGAGCAAGGAGGCATCCCAGCACATTGGTGATCTTAAAGAGAGCTTCGCAATACTCTGGAGGTATCAGATGAAGCTTAATCCAACCAAGTGCGCCTTCGGAGTCAACTCTGGGAAGTTCTTGGGCTTCATGATCTCTCAGCGAGGCATTGAAGCAAATCCAAAAAAATTCAAGCTCTATAGCAAATGATGCCTCCAGGGTTGGTTAAAGAGGTGCAACGTCTTACCGAAAGGATAGCAGCCCTCAACCAATTTGTTGCTCGATCGGTCGAGAGATGCTTGCCCTTCTTCAAGGCACTTTGATCGGCTAAGAACTTCCAGTGGACTCCGAACTATCAAAAATCCTTTGAAATCTCAAAAAATACCTCAGCTCGCCACCTCTCCTTAGCAGTCCAAGACTCGAAAAGACGCTATACATATATAGCAGTCTCGAAGGGCGCCGGGGTCCATGCTAATCTGGGAGAAGAATAAAATTCAAAAGCTAATTTATTATGTTAGTAAAATACTTCAGAATGTTGAGATGAGGTACACTCAAATTGAGAAGAAGGTAGTGGCCCTGGTAACGTCGTTCGAAAGTTATGGCCCTATTTTTAAGCATATACTGATAATCTTGACCGACCAGCCTATCAAATCAATCGTTCATCATCCGAAGACATCAAGAAGGATGACCAAATGGGCAGTTGAGCTAAGTGAGCATGACCTCTGATATCAGCCTCGCCCAGCAATTAAAGCACAAATTTTGGTAGATTTTCTCCTTGAGTGCACCATTCCAGAGGATGGTTCCACTCCGGATACCTCTGAGCAATCGAGGTTTGATGCTCTGTGGCTACTCCATGCAGATGGATCATCCAATGCAAATGGTTATGGTGCCGGCTTAGTTCTTACCAGTCCGGAGGGTGCGACCTTCAAGCATGGTGTCCATTTCTCCTTTCCAGCCTCTAATAACAAGCGGAGTATGAGGCTCTACTCGTTGGACTTTGCATCGCCCATGATCTCAAAGTCAAAAAATTGAATGCTTATACCGACTCTCAATTGATGGCTGGCTATGTGTAGAAAAAGTTCGAGGCTCGAAAGCGAACATGATTCGGTATCTCCAAAAGGTGTGTGATCTGTCCTCCTACTTTTTTGAATTTAAAGTCATTCAGTTTCAAAGGTCGAGAATGTGCGCGCCGACCTTTTATCTCACATGGCAACCACAGATTTAATGGATCTCAAGCGAAAATTCCATCTGGAAGTCAAAAAAAGTTTAGCATTGCCGACATTGATGGGTGATGCAGACTGAGGCCGAACCATTCTGATTTGACCCAATTTTAAATATCTCAAAGAAGGATCGCTCCCAGTTGACAGAAAGGATGTAAGGAAATTGAAGATGCAAGCTTCTCATTATGTCCTACTTGATGACCAGCTATATAAGCGATCTTTCTCTATGCCATTACACAAATGCCTTCGCCCATTGAAAGCTGATTATGCCCTTGAAAGGTCCACAAGGGCATCTGTGGCAACCACCTTGGCAGCCGAGCTTTATGTCACAAAGTGGTGCACCAGGGAACTACTGGCCAACTATGCAGAAGGATTCTAACGATCTCGTCCGAACCTGTGACTCATGTCAATAGCATTCAAACATACATAGGCTCCCCTCTGCTCACTTGACGCCCATATTATTTGCTTGGCCTTCGCTAAGTGGGGGATGGACATCTTTGGCCCTTTTCCTCTTGCCATGGGACAGAGGAAGTTTCTGTTTGTAGCGATCGACTATCTCACCAAGAGGGTCGAGGCCAAGGCAGTCATTCAAATAACCAAGGCTCGGGCTAGGGATTTTGTATGGAGATCCATCATTTGCTGGTTCAGCCTTCTGCACACTATTATCATCGACAACGAAAGACAGTTTGACAATCCCAAGTTCCAAGAGTTTTGCGAATATCATGACATCTGTCATCGGTTCACATCGAATGGGCACTCTCAAGCCAATGGAAAGCTGAGCTAACCAATCAAACTTTACTACAAGGAATCAAAGCTCGGCTCAATAGGGCATGAGAGAGATGGGCGAAGGAGCTTCATCATGTCTTGTGGACCTACCAAACCACCCGAAGAGTCCCCACAGGCGAGACTCCGTTCAAAATGGCCTTCGGCACCGAAGCTATCATTCTCATGGAGATAGGGCTACCGTTACCATGGGTGAAAAGTTATTCGGAGGAGTCGAATGACGAGTAGCTCTGAACCAATCTGACTTGATAGAAGAGGTCAAAGAGAAGGCCCAAATCCGAATGGCAGCCTATCAACAAAGAGTAGCTCGCTACCATTCCTTCTGAGTCAAAGGAAAAATCCTTTCTTCCTGGCACCTTGTACTCCGCAAGGCATCTATCTCCAAACCATTAGAGAAGGAAAGCTATCTCCAAATTGGGTATCAAGTTGCAGAGGTCATCAGGCCCAGCACTTATAAGCTCCAGGATCTGAACAAAAAATCTATTCCTCGGACAAGGAATTCAAACAATCTTTGGATATATCATCAGTAAAGTACGCTCCCACTGAACTCATCATACTTGCAATAACGAGATTTTACTTTTAAAATTGTGATGTTTATGTTTCGATCAATTTTTTCTAAAGTCTTTGTTAAGAAACAGATTTCATTTGACTATCGACCTACGGGTCCCTGGTAAAGACTCGGCAGGCCCAAGCACTCTTGGCAGGTTTGAGGGGTTTTCTTCAAGTCTCGGCAGGACCGAGTGATATCAACAAAGACTTGGTAGGTCCGAGGGACTTTCTTCAAGACATGTCTGGACCAAGTGATGTTACTCCGAACCTCGGCAAGGCGAGCAATTTCTTCATACTTTGGTAGCGCCAAGTAAAATATAATCTTACTCTGAACCTTGGCAGGGCCGAGCAATTTCTTCGTACTTTAGCAGCGCCAAGTAAAATATATTCTTACTCCGAACCTCGACAGGACCGAGTGATTTCTTTGTACCTTGGCAACGCCAAGTAAAATATAATCTTGCTCTGAACCTCGGCAGGGCCAAGCGATTTCTCCATACCTTGGCAGTGCCAAGTAAAATATAATCTTACTCCAAGCCTCGGCATGGCTGAGCGATTTCTTCGTACCTTGGTAGCGCCAAGTAAAATATAATCTTACTTCGAACTCGGTAGGGCCAAGCAATTTCTTTGTACCTTGGCGGTGCCAAGTAAAATATAATCTTACTCCGAACCTTGGCAGGGCCGAGCAATTTTTCCATAACTTGGTAGTGCCAAGTAAAATATAATCTTACTTCAAGCCCCGGCAGGGCCGAGTATTTCCTTCATACCTCAACACGGCCAAACTATTTCTCTACACCTCGATGAGGTTGAACGATCTTTCTATATCTTGGTGGGCCCAAGCAAGCCGCTTCATATTTTGATCGGTCCAGACATAATCTCCCAGAGAAAGTGCTCACTGAGTGACAATCTACCTACCTCGATGGAGTAGGGTAAAACCCTTTTATCCCTCGACATGACCGAGCCATTTATTATGATTCCAATGAATAGAGGTAAAAACTCTTAAGGACCTTCGGCATGACGAAACTCCCACCAAGAGCCAGCAAGGCCACCCAGGTCTTCATATAATCTAAGGCAAATCGTGCATTTCATCCATGAAAGATCAACATAATTCGACGCGCATCAGCAGGCCTAAACCGAATCATCAAAATATTTTGCAAAGAGCTAAGTCTCTAAAACACCCCTGACATATAAGCATCGGATACGGCCATCTAAATATCTTCCCTAGCGAAAAGGTGCCCTAATGGCTGTTCGTATGTCTCGGCTAGCCTAAGCCTTCATCTCACACCTGTTCTATTCAAAATATGAAAGCGACTCATGTCTTGAAATGGTGCAAACACATCAGTATGTCGGGAAGACTGACATTTAACAGAGAGGAAACGGAATAGCCAGAAGAGATAGACATATGAAAAAGAAGAAATTCTTTTATTTTGATAATATTTCATTACAAAGAGTTACAGCCTCTTGCAAGGCATTACAAGTGTGTTACAATAAAGAAAATAAAAGAAAATGTTTGGATAAACAAGTTTGGCCAACGATGCTGCATCAACATAGCCTCCGCCGATGCTTCGAAAATCAGAGAAATCAGATAAAACAAGCTCCATCGAAATACGATCTCCAAAGCGATTGAGATGAAGAAGGAGAAAAGAAGAACCTGAAGGAACATACCTTTGGCTTCTCATCCCTAAGAAACTGTGACCATGGAAGACGAAAAACCTAGGAAGAAGAGGCTTGGAGATAAAGGTCACCATGGTCGACAAAAGCCTCTGAAAATCGAGGCCCATCAAAAATTACATTTCTAGTGGCCTTTATAGTTCCACAATGGGTGGAAGGAGCCAAATAGAAAGTGCCCACATGCGCTTCCCATATGACCTCTATCCTCCTTTTGCGTTTCACATATGGCCTCCATAATTCCTTCCTTGAGGACGATTTGCTTTTCAACAACTTCTTCATCGCCCCAACCATTGGGACCAGGCTAAACCTCGAAAGAAAAACTCGGCCTTATAGCCCTCAAATTCAACATGAAAAAAGCCATGAAAGTTTTTTTTTCTCCAAAGTAAGAAGACTTTTTTGGGTATGCTTAGGCACCCTTTGCTCTCTCCTTTTTATAAACGTCAAATGGGGAGAACCATTAACGAAAGGGAAAACTTTGAAACTTAGGACGCCATAATCGTGCCGCATTCGAGACCATGCGGCAATACCTTAATAGAACTTGGTACTCTCCAGGGTATACTAAAAATATTTTTCATGCCACAATAAAAGGAAGAAGATTTCTTCTCGATCTTGGATCAGAGGCCTTAAATGCAAAGAGCTATTTACGAATCCTCCTGTCTGAATGAAGCCATCGGGGACTCTACTCCCTATGCCCGAATTTACGCTTCGGACTAGGGAGTGGAGGGCATGTAATGAGGGGTAAAATCATTATTATATCAATATTCATGCGTGCAATAAAAAGGTTGGGATTGCTTTTGATTTTGATCTGCCAGTTATCACATCCGGAGAAGAACGAGGTGATACTTCTCAGGAAAACTGAAGTGCCCTTATGCCTCGGCCAAACCGAGATATTCCCATGCCTCAACCAGACCGAGCCATCTTCATACCTCGACGAGACCGACTTATACTTATACCTCGGCAAGACTGACCTATACTCATACCTCAGCGAGACCGAGCCATCTTCATACCTCAACCAAACCGAGCCACCTTCATACCTTGGCATGACCAGCCACCTTCATGCCTCGGCCAGATCGAGCCACCTTCATGCCTTGGCCAGATCGAGCCACCTTCATGCCTTGGCCAGACCGAGCTATACTCATACCTTGGCTAGACCGAGCATCTTCATACCTCGACCAGACTGAGCCATTTTCATATCTTGGCTAGACCGAGACATCCCATACCTCGTTAGATCGAGCCATCTTCATACCTCGGCCAGACTGAGCTATCTTCATATCTTGGCTAGACCGAGCTATCCCCATATCTTGGTAAGACCGAGTTATCCTCATACCTCGGTCCGACCGAGGTATCCCTAAACCTCTATGGAACCAAGTGCGAAAAAAATTTAAATTCATGATAATTCGGTGAGATACCAACCACGTGGTCTTCGACCACCTTAATTAGAGGAAAAAGTGAATAACGCCAAACATGGCCTAGAGCCTATAAGGCACCAAATCTCAAAGCATTAGCTAGCATCTCTAGCCATTGATTCTCTAACTAATAGGATTTGAAAGCTATCGGCCTCATAACAAATTTGATTCGAATCATGATGGTTTCTGATTCCCGATGACATGTCCAAGGAATTAGGTAGTTGTCTGCCATCACATCGGCAACCTATATATACCCTGTCCTAAAGTCTTATAGGTACAGTTGCTCTTTCACTGAAAAAAACTCCATTGAGGCTTAGGCAAAGCTCCTGGCTCCTCAAGAGGCCATTCTTGAGGACTCTTTTGTGAGAGCCTTCTTCTTATATCTGCTTGCTGTAAATCTTCACTGACTTGAGCATCGGAGGATCTTTTGCAGAGGGCCACTCCCAACATTCTCTGCATGAGGACTGTCTTGTAGGTCCACCTAGATGAGGGACAGATGTCTAATTTCGAAGGTGGGCTGCATCCGAGTCGGAGAACGGATTTCTACGGCAATAAAACAAACTTGAAGTTATGTCCCTAGGAAAGAAAGAAGTTTTAGTAGGATGAACATCGTAAAGTGAGTAAGGAAAGAAAAAAGATGGATCTTTGGAAAGAAATTGATTATAATAATTAAAAGAAGTAGTAAAAGTCCTATATCAAATCTAAAAATTCTATATACATACATATATTAAATTGATGGTACTAGTATTATCACATCTTATGAGGATGTCTTTAAGTTTGATGCCATAATCCTCTAGTTATTGCTTAATTCATAAAATTTGAGCACAACTTTCAGCTGCAATGTATTCGGCTTCAGCCGTAGACAGTGCCATTGAAGTTTGTTCTTACTAAACCAAGAGATTAAGTTAACCGTAGGAATTGGCAAGTTTCACTCGTTGATTTGCTGTCAATTTTATAACTAGAAAAATTAGAATCAGAATAACCAATTAAATTGATAGAAGATTGTCTTGCATACCAA
>UESW01004912.1:0-131849 GCA_900491605.1 Calamus simplicifolius
CTATGGTTCTCTCTTCTTCTTGATATCTTCCTCTTGATGTTGCTTCATTGTCAGCTCATGAGTCATCAAGGATCCAAGTAGCTCCTTCAATGGTAGAGCATTTAAGTCTTTGGCTTCTTGGATTGCAGTCATCTTGGCTTTCCATGATCTTGGAAGAGACCTAAGAATTTTGCACACCAATTCAGAGTTAGTATATATTTTTCTAGATTTTTTAAACCATTCACAATATCAATGAATCTAGTGTACATGCATGTGATTGATTCAGTTTGTTCCATGCTAAACGGTTCATATTTATGCACTAAAATATTAATTTTAAATTTTAACTTGATTAGTACCCTCATGGGTAACTTCTAATCTATCCCAAATTTCTTTTGCAGAAATACAAGTAGAGATGCGATTAAACTCATTAGCATCTAAAGAACAGTACAAAACATTCATGGCTTTAGCATTGAGCTGAGCCAACTGCTATCATGTTCATCCCATTCCGTTTTGGCTTAGGAATTACCATGTTATCTGCTATTATTGTGGTGTGTGAGGACCATTTACTATGATGCCCCATAGTTCATAGTCAATTGCTTGAATAAAAATTTTCATTCTAGCTTTCCAATAACCATAATTTGTACCATTAAATAAAGGAGGTCGATTAGTGGATTGACCTTCTGAAAAAGATGATCCAACTTGATCTGCCATTTGGATCTTTGACTCTTGATCGTTAGATCAAATTTAAATGAGCACAAGCTCTGATACCAATTGTTGGCCCAGATGGCAACCCAAAAGGGGGGTGAATTGGGTTCTTTAAAAAATTTAACTATTTGAAAATAATTAGATTGATATGAAGGTGCTCAAGTGAACTGAATTAATTAAAGATAAGCACAAATAAAGAGATAGAGAGAGAGAGATAAATGCATGGCAAACACAAAGATTTTATAGTGATTCGGTATATCCAACACCTACGTTTACTCCCAAGTAATACTTGGGTCCACACTATAATCCCATCGATTACAGTCGAGTTGTTTTACAAGCTCACAACCCCAACTTGTTGTTTTACCCGGGATCACAACGAACCCAGCCGACTTTTTCGGGTCACCAACACACGACCCAAACCCAAGCTAATCTTAGCTTGTCCCGAGGTAACTACCTCCACTAATTCAATCCTCCTAATTGAATTAGCTAACAATAATTTAGAAATATGTTTACAATACAAAACAGCTCCTCAAATGAGCAAATATTCAATTTAAATAGACAAGGATTAGAAAAGCCTATTTGAAGCGATTTGAATGCAAGCTTTTTCTTCTTTCCTCTTCTCTTTGAATGGTTGAATCAAGCTTCAGCTCTGATTCTTCACAGAAAGTAGTTGTAGAGAAGTTGAAAGAAAGGGCTTTTGAGCTTCTTCTTTCTTCTTTGAAAATCCTCCGAAAATGATCTTTGAAGGCTTTGGATTTCTTTTGAATCTCTCTTCAGATAATGGGCATGCACTCAGAGATTTTTCTTTGAAAACATCTCTCTCTTTTCACTTGATTTTTCCAATTTTTTTAGTCTCTTCTTCAAACGGTCGGTTGCCCCCTTTTTTTTATATTTCTTAATCTAATATTATGTGAGAAAAATAGCCATTACAAGGTACTTGGATTGCTTATACGCACAAAGAAATATAGCCATTAGAGATTAGGTGGAAAAATATTACCGTTGGAGTCCGTTCTGATAATTTAAAAATTTCCTACAGGTTGGAGTTGGCTCCAACTTTGTAGGTGTCGGCTCCAACTCAGGTTTCCAAAAATGGAAATAAAAAGTTCATTGGGTAGTCGGCTCCGAAAAAGTGATGTGTCGGCTCACTGCATTTAGATGTCGGCTCCCGAAACTGAGGGTGTCGACTCTAACGATGTCTAAAAAATATGCTCTCTATTCTCAGGTTAGAGTCGGCTCCAGAAACTCCAGGTGTCGGCTCCCAAACTCCAGGTCGGCTCCCGAATTCAGGTGTTAGCTCCAAAAACTGACGCAGAAAGTACTTCTCTGTATCTCATGTTAGAGTCAGCTTTAGAGTTTCAGGGGTTGACTCCAAACTGTGCCGAAAACTTAGAATAGTTTTGATACACCCTGGTGTCAGCTTCAGACACTGTAGGTGTCGACTCCAAGGTCTGAACTTAAATATTTTCTATTTAAAACCTAATTCAAAACTGATTTTGTGTATCATTTGAAGAATTAAACATTCTTAATACCTGAAACACTTCTCAAATTTGTTAGAAACATAATGAATATACTCATGGCTTTTGTTAATCATCAAAATCAATAATTGGGTCAACATAGGTGCAGCAGGGGAGTGCGGTGGTGGCGGGCAGCAGCAGCAAACCAGGATGGTGCCGCTAGAGTTCATGTTGATGGATTGGAATTTGGTGGCTAATTAAATCAAAAGATCGAGTCTAGAGTTATACTCTATATTCTTAAGATAATTTTGTCCCATGCTTATAGATTTATGACGATTGTCTCATAGGATACAACGATATTCTTCTGATGAAAGAAGCACGACTATTCACCAGAACAACGAACCAAGAATGCTATGCTCTCTTAATTCAGAGTATACAAATGCTTAAGAAATTGTTTGATGCATTGCAATGCCGATGGAATGTCCTATTTATAATCTTAAGTGTCTATTGGAAGCACCCTTACGTTTTGATATGCACCATATAATCAAACTTGATTTGATCAGGTGTGATGAAAAGGCATGAACGAAGGGGTTTATCTAGTGCAAAGTGCACCTACAAAGCGCCCATTGCACCCTTGTCGCCCTTCGCATATGTACACATGCGCACGCATGCACGTGGATGATGCTACGCATCATCATCTAACTCTCCACTTATGGTAAGCTTGGGAAGGGGTTTACACATAAAGTGAATCAACCTTTTATAATTTTTAATGTGGGACTAAAGGTCATCAATTTTCATTCAAAATAATGGGCATATAAGACCCATTTTTCAATAATTCTCTACATGAATAAAAATTGAACTTAGATCAAAGATCATCAAAGGTTTATCCCTCCCACAGAATGATTTTAATGCAAATGAATATGAAAACACTTTAGAGAGTATAATAGAATGAAACTGTATCAGGATAGGTAGCTTGTGGCTTTGAACCTTTCTTAGTGAGTTGTTATCGAGTTTACTTGCTAAAAAGTGAACATGATGTCTTAAACCTTTTAGCTTTTTGTATAAACCAAAATAATAACAATCACACAACTTATTTCCAAGCATTCTTGGTTCTCATGGTTGTGTTCATTTTAGCCTGAACAACTTCTGGTTTCATGAGTGCTTTAGAGAATTAAAAATCTTAAAATTATCATAGAATTGGCCCAGTTCATACTCACATAGGTGATTTGAGTATCCTGCTATAACCCACATAAAATTCATGTCATAAAAACCATTAAAAGCATTGTTTATCCTAATACTCTTAGCATGTAGCACTAATTATCATAGGAATGAGTAGGATTAGACATCCTTAGTGCTATGCTGATCTCTTCATAATTTAGTTGTTCCTTTTGAATCTAGATCTTGGGATCTTCAGTCAGCTACGTTGGGTATCCATTATAAAGATTATTTTATTATAGGCTTTAATCTCATTCTCCTTGATAAATAGTTTACTTGATCTCTTGGTAATCTTTTTATCAGCAGATCCGCTAGGTTTTTCTTTAACTGAATGTAGTCAATAAAAATTATTATATTTTTAAGTAACTACTTAATGGTATTATGTCTTCGACGTATATGTCTAGACTTACCATTATACATTTTATTATGTGCTCTGCATATAGCCGATTGACTATCATAATATATGCATATTATAGAAACAAGTTTAGGCCGATATGGAATATCTTCTAAAAAATTTCAAAGCCATTCTACTTCTTCATAGCTTTATCTAAAGCTATAAACTGATTCCATAGTGAATCGATCTATACATGTCTGTTTAGAAGATTTTCATAATACAACACCTTCTTCTAAGGTGAACACATATCCACTAGTAGATTTTATCTTCTGTATACGATATCCAGTTAGCATCACTATATCCTTCTAGTACAGCTAGATATCTAGAATAATGTAATCCATAATTTAGGGTATATCATAGATATCTTAATACCCTTACTAAAGCTATCCAATGATTTGAACCTGGATTACTGGTGAATCTGCTTAACTTATTGATAGCATAAGCTATGTTAGGATAGGTGCAATACATGACATACATTAAACTTTCAATTATATATGTGAATATTCTAATTATGATATGGGTTGCCTAGTATGCTTAGCAAGATATAGATTAAAATCTATAGGTGTTTTAAGCGGGCTAGTATCATGCTTATTAAACTTATTTAATATTTTCTCAATATAGTGAGATTAGACAATATTATACCTTCATATGTTCTAATGATTTGAATTCCTAGTATTACATGTGCAACACCCATATCTTTCATATCAAAATCTTTAATTAATATTTTCTTTGTATGTTTAATCATATTAGTATTACTATCAATGATTAACATATCATTCATGTATAAGCAGATTAATACATACCCTTTAGGCAGGGTTTTGGCATATACACATTTATCACATTCATTTATTTTGAATCCATTTGATAACATGATATTATCAAATTTTATATGTCATTGCTTGGATGCTTGTTTTAATCCATATAAGGATTTAATAAGTTGACACACCTTCTTTTCTTAGCTAAGAACAACAAATCCTTCAAATTGTTCCATATATATTTCTTCCTCAAATTTATAATTTAGAAATGCAGTTTTAACATTCATTTGATGAATTTTATGATTGTTAATGACTGCCAAAGTAATTAACATTCTTATGAATGTTATTCTTAATTATTATTGGTGAATAGGTATCAAAGAAGTCTAGTCCTTTTTGTTTAAAGCCCTTAGCTACCAATCTAGCTTTATACATATCAATTGATCCATTAGCCTTTAACTTTTTCTTTAAAATCTATTTACATCCCAAAGGTTTCATACCTGATGGTAAAACTACCAATTCCTAGGTGTGATTATGCATGATGGACTCAATTTTGCTATTAATAGCTTCTTTCAAAAGGATGCTTCTGGTATAGACATTGCCTCTTTGAATGTTTGTGGTTCATTTTGTAACATGTATGTTACATAATCAGGATCAAAAGATTTTTAACTTTATGTCTCTTACTATGTCTGGGTTCATCTTCAGGATATTTTTTCTGATGATTACTACTAGCGATATTATCATAAGTTCTTTTATTTGAACTTATTTATGATATCCCTTTATTTGAAAATATATTTCAAATAATGATGCATTTCTTGATTCCATGAATGTATTTTTCTGTATATCAAGTATATCTGATTTATATACAAGAAATTGATATGCACTATTATTTTGTGCATAACCGAAGAAAATGCAATCAACAGTTTTAGGTCCTATTTTGATCTTTTTAGGATCTGGAATAGCTACTTTAGCTAAACACCCCCATACTTTTAAGTAATTATAAGAAGACTATTTTCTTTTTCATAACTATATGGAGCAACATCCTTCCTTTTAAAAGGTATTTTATTAAGAATATGATTGGCCGAGAGAATTTCTTATCCCCATAAATTCTGTGGTGTTCTAAAAATTATCAACATGAAATTCATCATTTCTTTCAATGTACGATTTTTGCGTTCAGCATTTCATTAGATTAAGATGAATAACCATTAGATTAAGATGAATAAGGAGCTGTAGTTTGATGAATAATGCCATATCCTTGATAAAATTCATCAAATGGAGCATCGTATTCTTCACATTTATCACTCCTTATAGCCTTTATCTTCTTACCAAGTTAATTTTAACTTTATTTTTATAACATTTAAACATTTCTAAAGCCTCATCTTTAGACTTTAGTGGATACAAATAACAGTATATAATTGAATCATCAATAAAAGTTATAAAATACTTTTTACCTTCTCTAGATTGTACTGACTTTAAATCACATAGATTGCTATGAATTAAGTCTAGAGGTTCAGTATTCCTTTCTACTGAATGAAACAATGTTTTAGCTAGCTTAGCTTCAACACATACTTCACACTTGTAATATGAATCGATTTGATGATTAGATAATAATTTTAAATTTATTAATTTTTATAATAAATTAAAATTCACATATCCTAATCTATTATGCCACAAAGAAGAAGAATCAACCATATAAACAAAAGAAGAATTTTTATTCCTTTCAAGGTTACGATGTACAGTCATTACATTCATCTTGAATAAACCATTATTTAAATAGCCTTTGCCTAGAAAGACCCCTCCTTTAGTTAGTACAAACTTGTCAGACTCAAACACCATCTTAAATCCATGTTTGCTTAGGAGGGAGCCTGATAAGAGATTCTTTCGGATGTTGAAAACTGTTACCCAAATATAGCAACTCAAGAGGAGGGGTGAATTGGGTTTCTCAAAAATTAACTAGACTAATTAGCAAGTATGTGCAATTAAATTTTCTTCACAAATAAACTAAGTGTAGTGTAGTGAAGATAATATGCAAGCAACACAATAAAGAACACAACTAAACACAAGGGATTTATAGTGGTTCGGTTCCAATCTGCACCTACATTCACTCCCCAAGAACACCTTGGGTATTCCACTATCACCATTAGCCTATCTGGCTAGCAAACTTATTTACGGGCATAAGCAATCAAGCCTTACACACTAGCCTTCCAAGCTAGTATCTTGTTTACGAGTACAAGGGGACCTTACACACTAGCCCTCCAAGCTAGTCTTCTTATTTACGGGTACAAGGTGACTTTACACACTAGCCCTCCAAGCTAGTCTTCTTATTTACGGGCACAAGGGAGACTTACACAACACTTGTTTATGGGCACAAGCAAGCCTTATAAGATTAAGCACAATAGTATCAAGATTATACAATAAGCTCCTAATAAATGAGCAGATATTCAACAAGAAATACTTATCAAAATATTGAAGAACACTTCACAAGATGGCTTCTTCCTTTGAGAACGTTGAAGCATTAATGATGAAGCCTTTGATTGAAGCTTGAATGCTCTTCAAAGAGTGGTTGATGGAGCTTTAAGACTACTTGAAAAATCAGCAATGAATGAACTCCGGTGGCTTTGAAATAATGAATACGACTCTCCAATAACCTCTCTTACAAACAATAAAACTTTTTTTCAAATGATTCTTTTTACAAAGATTTTCAACAAGATTTTTACTCTATTTTTCACACGATTTTTTACTCTTTTTTTTTCTTTTTCTTCTATTTTTCTTCTCCCTTTTCTTGCTCTTTAATATCTAATTAACAGCTCAATATATTTAGAAGAAGAAATATAGCCATTTATATTACCATTGTGAAATAGAGGAAATATAACCGTTGTGAAATAGAAAGAAATCCGGAACAGAACCAGCCGAAGAGACCAAGGAGTTGGCATTCCAAAAAATGAAAGCGGCATTCCAAATAAGCAAAACTGGCATTCCAATCTTATTCCAAAAGAGGGCAGCCGATGCATATAAAAAGTTGGCATTCCAAGAGAGCAAACCGGCATTCCAAAATTGCAAAATCGGTATTCCAAGATTCATTCCAAAAGAAGGCAGCCGATTGATTCAAAAAATTAGCATACAAAAAATCCCAAATTAACATTCCAATGAAAAGGATGGCATCCCAATCTTGCTACCAAAAACCATCAGCCGACTGATTTAAAAGTTGGCATTCCAATAATTGGAAATTGGTATGCCACCAAAACAATTAGCATTCCAAAAAAAAAAATTAACAGGGAGCTGGCAGAGAGCGTTTCAAAATTGGCATTCCAAACTCAAGTGACAGGGAGCTGGCTTTTGGAATTGGCATTCCAAAATCAATTGATAGGGAGCCAGCAGAGGATGAATTGAAATTGGCATTCCAATCAACAAGCAATAGGGAGCCGGCAGAGGACGATTTGGAATTGGAATTCCAAAATCAAGTAGCAGGCAGGGCAGAGGGCTATTTGGAATTGGAATTCCAACACCATCCATTAGTATGCCAAGATAAGGTGCCAGGGAATTTGATGCTTTTAAATCTTAATCGTTCAACACAAAATTCTGGTCATCCAATAAATATTTGAAAAATAGTTTTAGCACTCAATCAACTTCAAGAAAATATTCACGACACGTAGAGACTAAATAAAACTTTATAAAATAAAGATTTGATTGCAGAAATTGTAAGAATGATTTGTAAAATAATTAAACCTAGTTCAAGACAATGCAAATATAATTAAACTTGAAATCATTTTGTCAAGTGAACCGTTCAAATATAAAACACATAAAAATTATCCTATGATTACGAAATCCAAGTTCTTTGGAAAAATAATTTAATTGCTCCAAACCTTTTGAAAATAATTTAAATTGTAAAGCATATCCACAAAATTAATACATTACCTTTTATTTTACCTTTGATTTGAAGTAACACCATCTTCTTGATGATTCATCTGAAATTTGTTTAACTCAACTGCAAGATCATTGGTATCATACTTAATTATTTTGTAGTCATCAAAATCAATATAAGGCCAACAAAAACATACAGTACATCGTTTAATAGAAGTTCTTTTTCAGATATCATCTTTAGAACTATGTAGCCAAGTCCTTCTATCTTGGATGTAGCGGAATTACCCATGACCAGATTTTTACCTTTGATAGGAGTATATGATGAGAACATACTCTTATCAAAGCAAATATGTCGAGCAGCTCTAGTGTTAACATACCACTCATTTGGTTTATCAATTATGCTTGCTTCAAACATAACTACTAACAACATCATCTTTGATACTTCTTGGGATAGGGTATCTTCAATAATATCGGCTTCTTGCTTCTCTTTTTCCTTGAAACAACAATCCTTGGATTTGTGCCCTTGTTTATTATAGACAACACATTTGCCCTTGAATTTCTTTGTATTCCCTTTCTTCTGTTTATAGCCCTCTCCAGAAAACTTGTGTTTCTTCTTCCCTTTCACGAGGTTGGCCTTAGGCTCAGTTAGATGCCCTCCTGTCTTTTTATCAAGGCTCTTGTTATCTTCTTCGATCCTCAGTCGAACGATCGATCTTCAAGTCTCATTTCCTTTCGCTTATGCTTCAGGTAATTCTTGAAGTCTTTCCATGATGGTGATAGCTTCTCGATAATAATGGCTACCTAAATGATTCACTTAGAGATATTCTCTTTGCATGTATCTCATATAGGATGATCTGTAGTTCTTGAACTTGCTCCATTACAGTTTTGTAATTAACCATCTTGTAGTCTAAAAACCTGTCGATCATAAATTTCTTATACCCAGCATCCTCGGTCTTATATTTCTTGTCCAAGAATACCCACAGCTCTTTAGCAGTACTAATACTACTGTACACATTGTACAGAGTACTCTCCAATCCATTAAGGATATAATTCTTACATAGGACGTCTGAATGCTTATATGCATCCACTGTAATGACCACTTACTTGTCGGTCTCCCCTTCCTTTAGAACTGGTAGATCTTCATTAAGAACTATGATCAAATTCAGAGAGGTGAGGTAGAACAGCATCATTTGTTGCCATCTTTTAAAATTAGTACCGAAAAACTTTTCCAACTTCTCAGCTTGAACAAGTGCAACAATTGTAGCCATTACTTGTAGTAGCACTTCTAGGACAAACAAGAACGGAAAAAGAGGGAAAATTTGTTCTAAGATTTGGATTGAAATTTGGTGGCTAACTAAATTAAAAAACCGAGTCTAAATTTATACTCTATATCCTTAAGACAATTATGTCCCATATAGGTGCTTACGGATTTATGAAGATTGTCTCCCAAGATACAATGGTCTTCTTCTGACGAAAGTAGCACCATTATTCACCAGAACAGCGAACCAAGAATGCTATACTCTCTTAAATTCAGAGTATGTAAATGCCTAAGGAATTGTTTGATGCCTTAGAATGCCGATGGAATGTCCTATTTATAATCCTAAGTGTCTATTGGAAGCACCCTTACGGTTTTGATCTGCACCGTATGATCAAACTTGATTTGATCGGGTGTGATGAAGAGGTATGGACGAAGTGGTTTATCTACATTTGATATGCTTGATCATTATCGTGATCTAATGATTAGATGATCAACTTCTTCTGGATACATTGATTTGTGAATTTGATATATCATTTTGGCGATCGGATGTTTTAACCCATTGATAAGCCCGATGGATTTGATATACCATTTCAGCGATCAGATGCTTAATCCATTGATATACCCAATCAACTTGTTATACCGTTTCAACGATTGGATGCTTAATCCACTAATAAGCCTGATCGATTCAACACCGCTCTATCATCGCATTTCAGCACTTGATCATGACCTCTTATCTGATCGATCTTAGCATTTGATCTTGATCCCTCATCCGATCGATCAACCAACCCAACAATGATCTCAACCCCTCATCATATGATCTGGATTTAATCATCCTTGACCATCAGATTTTCATGATTATAGAAAAATTTTAAGGCTCCTTATGCTCCTTGCGATGATGCGCACATAAAGTGCAAAGTGCGCCTACAAAAAGCCATTGTGCCCTTATCGTCCTCTAGCTCTCCATTTATGGTGATCCCAAATGTATAAGCATGGGAAGGAATTTACACATAAAGTGAATCAACCTTTTCATAATTTTCGATGTGGAACTAAAGTTTATCATTTTCTCATTCAAAATAATGAGCATATAAGACCCATTTTTCAACAGTTCAAAGGGGAGGTGTTGGGCCTGATATGGTGCTATCAAGGCTCAGATTGGGCTAACTTGTATTGGGCTAGGTGTAGGTCCAAGGGTTAAAATTAAATCAAGTCATGGGTGTATGCGAGCTTGAGGGTTATTTTAATCTCATTGGATTAGTCCATGGTAGTTTGTGTTGAGTCTAGGCTAAACCCATTTGGTCAACTATTTAAACTCTAGTTAAACCCATTCGGTCAACTATTTAAACTCTAATTTCTAGGGTTTGTAAAATAAGAAACATTTTTTTCTCTAAAGAAATAATCATCCTCTCTAATCTAAGCGGCAACCCCATCTTATTCACGTTTCCTCTCCCTATCGCATGGGGTTTCTTTGAGCTAGGCACTCGGATCCATCTCTTCGAGAGAGCGCTAAGATGCATGGTTCGAACATATGACCAAGAAGAAAAGGGTGCAGACGCATTATCACTATGCTACGCTGATCGTTGGCAAAGAAATGATGAAAGCCCAAGTGCTTCTCTAACGACGAGATCCCACTATTCAACTTCAATAATTGGTATCAGAGCCTGGTTCAACAAGAAGGAAGGTGTAAAGATTGAGCATTGAGATCTTCAAAGGGCTGAAAATTTTCAGCAGGGCCTCATTAAGGTACTTCTCAATTTTTTTAAGTTTTTTGTGATATTTTTGGTTGAGATCTAGCTATGGTAATAGCATAAAGATAGATCTTAAGAAGTTTGATGTAAAGAAAAGTTTCTCATGTGGAAAGTCTGGGTAGAGGACCTTCTTGTGCAATAAGGTTTAGATCTGGCTTTGAAGGAAAAGCCAAATGGAATGACAGACAAATAGTGGATGTCGTTGGAGAAGAAAGCATATTTAGCAATCAAATGATGTCTAACAGATTTAGCTCTCCATTCAATGCTAGAAAAGAAGACCTCAAAGGGACTCTGGACGAAGTTGCACACCCTCTACATGAAAAAGAACATATGCAACAAGTTGGTATTGAAGAAGCACCTCTATAGTCTTCGAATGGAAGAAGGTAGAGATGTATTGACCCACATCCAGGTGTTCGATCAGATGAGCAATGAATTGCTGAATGTTGGGGTCAAGATGGATAAGGAAGATAAGGCACTTCTGTTATTGTATTCACTGCCCACATCATATGACTCATTGGTAACGACGTTGCTCTACGGGAAGAAGACACTATTTTATAAAGATATTGTTTTGGTACTTTGTACGAATGAGCAGTGAGAAAAAATGACCAAGGAAGGTGATCCCTAGGAGGGTCTATCAATGGAGGAAAGGTTAGGCAGAGGTAGGGATAGAAGCAGGCCTAAGAAATGGTTTAAGTTTAGGAAAGGTAAGAGAGAGGCTAAATGCTACAAGTATAGTGAGGTAGGACATTTCAAGAGGTCTATCCCAAGTGAAAAAATTAGAAGGGAAAAAGGAAGGATCTAAATCAATTAGTTCAGTTGTAGATCAAGAGGTAGAGGATGATCTCTTGGTGGTATCAGATGGTCACAGGCACAATATAGCGATGTAGACTTTGGATTCAGCTTGTTCTCATCATTATACTCTCAATCGATCGTGGTTCAGCACTTACATAGAGGTTGATGAGGGGAGTATGACTCTTGGTCATCCTTGTAAAGTGGCAGGGATTGGCACAGTGAGGGTAAGGATGTTTGATGGCATAGTGCACACTCTTACTAGCTTGAAGCATGTCCTAGAGCTCAAGAAGAATCTGGTATCGCTGGGGTACCTAGAGTAGACTGGATACAACTTTAGTAGTTATGCCAGGAGTGAAGTTCTGAACATCTCCAATGGAGCTATGGTGGTGATGAGAGGAAGAAGGCTAGAGAACAACTTATATAGGATGGAGGGCTCGGTAGTGACCGAGAGATCTAAGGCAACAGCTTGAAGCAACATCCTCCAGATGTGTACATGATGTGGCATTACCGTCTAGGCCATATGAAAGACAGGGGGATAAAAGAATTGAGCAAGAGGTGACTGTTTCTAGACCTAAGTGGTGGAGTTATGGAGATCCATGAGCCATGTCAGATGAAAAAGTAAAAGAGAGTGTAGTTATTAGTTAGCATAGCTAGGAGTGAAGAACCCCTGGAGCTAGTATACACAGATGTTTAGGGACCAGCCCTAGTTTTTGCAAGGAATGGGGCCAGATACTTCTTGACCCTGATAGATGATTTCAAAAAAATTGAGTCAACATTATGAAGGAGAAATCAAAGGTCTTCACTAAGTTCAAAATCTGAAAGGCTAAGGTGGAGAAGGAGTAGGAAAGGAGTGTGAAGTGTCTGAGGTCAAATGACGGGGAATACACCAGCAGGGAGTTTCAGAGTTTTTGTGAAGAGTGGGGCATCAAAAGGCACTTTTCAATGATTAAAACTCCTCAACAAAATGTGGTGGCTGAGAGGATGAATAGAACACTGTTGGAAAAGGCAAGATGCTTGAGGCTGCAAGTAGGGCTTCCAAAGATATTCTGAGTTGATGAAGAAGATGTAGCAAGCTACTTGGTGAATCGATTATCGCACGCCAGGTTGGATGGGGGCATTCCAGAGGAGATGTGGTCTGGAGGGAAGGCAAGCCTGAACAATTTGAGGGTGTTTGGTTGCACAACATATGTGCATGTTGATGCTGACGAGCAAATCAAACTGGATACCAGGTCAAAGAATATGGTGTTTCAGGCTACCTGCGTAGAATCAAGGGTATCGGTTGTAAACTCCTTGGAGAAGAAGGTTGTTATCAGCAAGGATATAAACTTTGATGAGAGCTCAATCATTCAGAGAAGAGATGGCAGAGAAGCATAACAAAAGCCGCAGGAGGTATAGCAAGGCAGTACTAGTCAGATGACCTCCATACAGTCGTGCCATTTGCTAGTGGACCAGAAGGATTTGAGATTCAGATGGAGAGGACTAACTGAGGGGATAAAAGCCAGGGAGTTCAGCATAATGCAGTTGGTAGAGGACTGATACTGGATCGCACTGCACAGGCTCAGAAGGAACGTACGACAACCAGTTTGATACGGTTTCGAAGATTCAGTGTCATATGCCCTGGTAACAGCGAAGTGTCATATAACTGGTGACAGTGAATGGAGACCCTTACACCTATGCGGAGGCTATGAAAAGCCAGGATAAGGATAGGTGGGTCTAGACTATGGCAAAGGAGATGCAGTCTTTCCATAAGAACAACACGTGGTAGTTGGTCCAGTTGCCACAAGGAAGAAACACATTGGTTGCAAATAGGTTATCAGCACAAAGAAGAGCCACAAGGGAAGAAACCCATTGATTGCAAATGGATTTATCAGTGCAAGAAAAGGCCTTGAGAGCAAGGGGGTATCAGGTACAAGGCAAGACTAGTGGCTAAAAGATATTCTCAGAAGGAAGGCATTAACTACGGTGAAGTAGAGCTGATGAAGGTACATATCAAGGAAAACCCAGTAGATGGATACGATGGACGTGCTGAGGCTTTGAAGCATCAAAATGGAGATTATTAGGCCTGGTGTAGTGCTATCAAGGCTCAGGTTAGGCTAACTTGTATTGGGCTAGGTATGGATCCAGGGATTGAGATTAAATCAAGTCACGGGTGTATACGGGCTTGGGGATTATTTTAATCTCATTAGTTAGTCCACGCGAGAGTTTTTATTGAGTCTGGGCCAAGCCATTAGGTCAACTATTTAAACTCTAGTTTCTAGGATTTATGAAATAAGAAATAAATTCTTTTCTTCTAAGAAATAATTATCCTCTCTAATCAGAGCGGCAGCTCCATCTTCTCCACATTTCCTTTCCCTACTCTCTATCGCGTGGGGTCTCTTCGAGCCAGGCGCTTAGATCCATTGCGTATCCACCGCGTGGGGGTCTCTTTGAGCACGCTTGGATCCATCGTGTGGGGGTTTTCATTGCGTGGGATCTCTTCGAGAGAGCGCTGAGACAACGCTCGGATTAACCAAGAAGAAGAGGGAGCAAACGTATTAACACTACGCTACACTGATCGTTGGCAAAGAAAGAGTAAAAGCCAAGGTAGTAACGAGATTTCACTGTTCAACTTCAACAGAAAGTATCGATGAGGGTGAAGCTGAAGGGTCTCCGATTCTAGAAGATGACGTCCCGGGTGACGTGCAGCCTCGTCGTGGATAGTTTGACTGTCAGCCACCAGATTCATATCAAGGCCAGCCGCTCCAAAGTTTAGGTCGAAGCTATAAATATAATTTTTTTTTTTTTTTTTTCTTTCTTTCTTTGTTGCCATTACCATTTAATTCTTAAATTTTGCTGTAATTTAATAAACGTTAGAGTAAATATATGATTATTATTATTATTGGTGATTATTTGGTTGGCGACGGACACCCACTAACCCCCAGCTTACCATGCATGCGAAGAGACCAGCGGAATGGGACAAAAACAAGTGGTGCTAGCCGTAGATCACAATACGATCACGCTAAAAGATTTTGTGCTATATTTTTCCCAGCAAATTATTGACATTAGAGCTACATTGTGTGTGGAAATTATCAGCAAAAAATATTGAATATTTGCATGCGTGTTATAATATTAAATCTGGTTTGTGATTCAAGATAGATTATTTATTAGAAAGATTTATTTATGTTAATTAATCAACCTTTTTTCTCTATCTGTAAATTTCGTTAGATCTATATATTAACGATAGGTGGAGACATCCAGTAACCTGAGTTCGTATTCAGGGTCCTATTCATATCTGATTCAATCTGTTTATTTAATTCCATCTCTAAATAAACCTGGCTCAAGCCAGATAATAATAATAATAACTTATCACATAAAATATTTTTTAAAAAATCAACAAAATAAGTAGACAGAGAAAATATTTAATCTATCAAATTTCATGAAAACCAAATTCACGAATCAACTTTTGAGAAATGACACAATTTTTGAGTTTGGTGAAACCTAATATTGCAAAAGGAAATACACCAACAATGTCTAAATGCTTAAAGAGACGATAACTCTTTGTTGTTGTTGTTGCGGCCCAGCAAAAATGTTAACATCTAGCAGCAAACGGACTCTCATTTGCTGATAGATCAAACGTATGTAGTTTGAAAATAATGATGGTCAAGGAGAAGAATATATATATATATATATCTACCTTTTTCATCTATTAACTTTTCTCTCGTTGCTCGAACGTCTCCTGATCTCAAAGTTTTAAATTAGATTCTTTGAATAAAATATGAACTTTCCATCCATCTTAAATGGGTGTTAAGGAATTGTGTCACATGGCCATCACGGACTAAATTAAAATTAATGTTAGATTATAAGAAGCAAAGGATATTTAATCTATTTAACATTATGTCTAATCCAACATAAACAAAAAAGAATAGGGAAAGAAGAAGAAGAATTATTGTCTACAATGGGACCGTATGAGGGAGGTATTAATGAACGGATGACTTGGTCGCATATGCATTCAAAAAGCCATTAATAAATTATCATTGGAAAAGACTTGCTTTGCTTCCGGTATAGTAAATATGCATCGACATGCGAATTAACCATGTGCTCATGCCATTGCATGTACAATGCATACCAAGACTCATTAAACCTTATTAACTTTGATACATGATTGCATAAGCATGCGGTCAATCCACGTATCCGATGCGTGCAGCAAAATTTTTTTTATCCGTTAACCTCTGGCCATTAACGAGGCAGTCAGGCAACACCTTCAGAAGATGAGGCGAGGCCTGTTGGAGAGAACTAAACTTCATACTTTCTGACGTATATTGTGAACAAGCAGCACTACAAGAACTTGTACCGCTCTTTTTAATCATTTCATAGTCCTTTCTTAGCATCATGTCAAAGTTAAGCACGCTGGGTCCTCCACGGCAATGGATGGATGTCTCGGTTTCATAAAGAACAAAGTATGGGGCAACCCCACCAAGTAACTTAGTGAAGACCAAAAGAACCATAAAACCATTATAAGATGCACTACGCACGGGTCAAGGCTTCGAAAGACCGGTTAGTCGCAACATAAATTAAAGGATATCGATCTGAGTGTTACCCACAGCTACTGCCACATTGGGGATTGATTACCTTCGATCTACACTAGTAGTGGGAGGTCCCCATATATACATACGCTCATGCAGCCAATGAACTTTGAGAGTGACGATTTCCCTTAACATTTTTGTGGGGCATCTCCCACAACTCCTTCCTTCCCTCTAATTTAAATCGAGGCTCATTCCAAGTGTGTCTGATTACAATAATGATCATCGCATGTTCAATAATTAAGTTCAAAAATTAGTGACCACTCAAGTACTGCATTGTTTTATAGGTATTTATCTCCATTTTGAGCTGCTGCTTTTTTTTGGTCCCCTATGAGATAATAAAGCATGAGCAATATTTCTCTCTTGATCCATCATTTATTAAGTGCAAGATGGAAATGAAAATACGCAGACATCATCATACATCTTGAAAGGGGAAAAGTTCTGTTGAATATATATATATATATATATATATATATATATATATATAGTCTAAATTTTATCACTAAAAAGAAGTGGCATGGCTTATTTTTAGTAACAGGAGCCATATTTCACACTTACTAAGGACTTCAGTAATCGTTAAGTCTTTTGGATTATAAGATGAACTTGCATAATTCTGAAGTGGAAAACTCATTAGGTATTTAATTCACAAATCCACACAAGTTATTTCAGCATTTCTCTTGGAAAATTCAAACCTTTGGCAGTCATGTTTCTTCATTTCATATTGCTATTGTTCTCGATAACATCCAGTGCCTCGGCATCATTGGACTAATAACAAAGCAAGATTAAGTGGCCCTTGTGCATTGTGAATCAAAAGGAATATTTGGAATGGTGCTTGGAGCTTCATCAAGTGATATTTCAATCATCACCAAGGAAATGAAACGTAGCATATGACTACCGATACAAACTTACCTTCATAAAAACTGTCACAATAAACACGCTAATCCCCTGTCAGTGCACGCGGTCTATGTTCAATGGTCAACAAAGACATACCAGTTTGTGAAATTGCTCGTACAAAACCCATATTGGCAGTCAAAGTTGGAGCATGCCAATGATCCCCTGTCCCAAAAACAATCTTGTTCTTCAAGGCTATCTTTCTTGTTGTTGGAAGATCCATCACACGAGCCGAAGGATTGTCTGGCACAACCCTGCCCAGGCAAGCCCATCGGTTTAAAAAAACAAAACACTATCATTGTGCTTAAAGAATAAACATCAATAAGTTCTGATAGAACTGTAAAGTTGCCGCTTGTTTTATAAAAAGGGAAAGATTTGGCCTGACAATTTTTTTTTTAAAAAAATAGCGGCAGTTAACTCAATCTGGTATAAAGTGTAATTATGTACATTCATATGTTTCTCATTTGTATCATATGGAAATATATAGCATAAGAAAAAAAAAAAAAAAAAATCAAAAGAATAAATAAGGAAATAAACTATTTCATAATTTTGTAGATATTAACAAATATTTTCTACATATATAGGTAATGAAAAAAATTGCAAAAAAAAAAAAAAACTTGTTAAATGAACTCTTTGTAAACCTGCAACTAGGCCTGGTCTAGACTAGGGCAAGCATGATATGGTCCTAACCTGGGTTTATTTCGAGTCACAATTTAATATCTAGAACCAACCCATTGACTAACAAAGTCAGGGATGTCCAGGGGAAAATTTTAGACCCATCATGATTGGGCTGGGTCAGGTCGAGAAGACAAACCCCAACTAAGTGAATCTAGGTGCAAGTTTGGGTTGGGTTGTTTCTAGGTATTAAGTCAATGCAAAAGATAATTATGGTCAAGCAGATGAAACCCAACTAAGTGAATCTAGATGCAAGTTTGGGTTTGGGCTCGGGTTTGAGCTGGGTTGCTTCTAGGTTTTAGGTCAATGTAAATTATAAGGAAAGTACAATACTCAACTCAACTCAACTCATCTAAGCCTTTTCCTAACTACGTGAAGAAAGTACAATATTATGTTTATAATGATGACATGGTAACAAGTGAATAGAATAAAAATGGGAGTTTGGAGTGCAACGACTAATGCGACTGACAGATGCAATGGGGTAAGTGATGAGTAGGGCTAGAGATTTCAAGTTATGGAATTTTGTGTTGATGAGACAGACTGAATCACATGTAGTGTGGGCTAGGTCATCTAATGTTTGATCCATTTTAGACCAAAGTTGATATCCAAGTCAAATCAAGTCTGGATCAGGTAGAAAAATCAAATGACCCAGCCCCAAGATGAACTATAAATCAACCAACTTGCAATGTTACCACTGGACACGCGGGACAGAACAAGATTGAGATGAACCATAAATCAACCAACTTGCAATGTTACCTGAACACTTACCCCAGGGACAGAGCCAAGAATTTTAAGCAAGGGACACCGTGATTGCGTAAGAATGGTTCTCAAACTTTAATAAAATTCTAAAACACTAGCCTTGCATAGATTTGCTAGGTTTTTCATTAAGGGGACACATGCATCCACACATCCTACCACTCCACTTACACCTTTTGCCTGGAGACGTTCCTTCGCAGCAGCACCAAGTGTCTAGGTTTCTTAGAAGAGTCTGACACTGAAACGTTTGCAAAGGGAAACATGTTTTAGACCATACAAATATTTCTTGAAGGGTTCCACTTTGAGATTGAGTTAATTATTCACTCATACGTTCTCTATTATAACATCTCTCATGACATATTACATAATTAAAAAGGAATAAATTACTTTTTATTAAATTTTCCTAATATATTTGGATAATATTTGTAGAACTTGAAATCGTTGAAAACCAAGTGCCATCACTGGGCTTAAATGTCCTTTAACAAAAATGTCTTGCCAAGTGCTGAAACACATGCTGACATGAGTATTGCACAACTTTTGAGTCGTGTGGTCTCCATGTGCCTAGAAGTGATGGTACTCTGGAATTTCTAGAGAGATTGAGCTGTCCCTCCAACATGAACAATAGAACATGAGACACAGTGGACCATCAAAATTGACTACCCCATTAGCCTTGTATATTTCCAACTATTATGTTTGATAAGCATCATCTACTTCTAAAGCTAATTATCTAGAAAGAGACCTGTGAAAAAACCATCCAATTCTTGTGTTGCCCAACAATATAGAGTTTAGAAATCCACATCATCAAACTCTGCATCATTGTTGCCATGTAATATACGTGACTAAGTTTGCTTTGTCTGGGGTCTAGTGAAAAAGGGTCTGAATTTAGATGCAAAAGCTCAAGAGGCCAAGAAACAAAAGGAGTATTTGGTTCAGTACAAGTAAAAGTTGCATGAAAGAATTTGAACAGGCTAATATTGAATGAGGATGTAGCCTTGGCCGGAATGAACGGATAAGCATTTACAAAAGTAACTTCAAATAAATAATAGTTAGTACTAAAGAAAAAAAAGGCCACCATCTGGGGAAAAAGAATTAAGACTAGTCTATTAGACAATAAATTAAAGCTCCTAACCCTGATACCAAACTATTAGACTAGACTATTAGACAATAAATTAACCTTGTTCAACTATAGATGACCTCAATCATCCTCAATTATGACTAGGGGTGACAAAAATTAACTCAACAAAAGAAAACTCGATTTAACTAACCTTGTTTGGGCCAGATTTGGATCTGGGTCAAGGGATTTCTTCTGTTCATTTTTAAATTAGGGCCATGTCCGTGTCACTTTTTTTTTAGCCAGAGTTAAATAAGTTAGGTATGTTTGGAGCTTTAATCCCACTTAGAACAAAAGGATAAGTTTCATTTGGATTGGGCTGGTTTAGATTGGGTTGAGTGATCTCCTTGGAAAAGACCTTATAGTTGCTAGTCCACATTGGAAATGATATAGATGACAAATGTAGATGTGGATTCCAAGAGGAAAGATCCCATAGTTGGCCGATGACCTTAAAGAAGGTGCCAAAGAGAATCAAAAAGGTTGAGGTGTGTAGGTCCTTGAAATGGTTGAGGGCATGTGGTTATGGCAAGAAGCTCAACAGGGGATCCAAGGCAAACGAGGTGAAGCAGGAGGTAAGGGTGGAGATGATGATGGAGGTCATAAAAACCACCACTGCCACCTACTAGGAGAGCCAATTTAATGAACAAGAGAAGATAAAGAGGTCATGGTTGAGTGCAGCGAAGGGTTGAGAAGGTGGAAAAGAAAATTTTGAGAAAGAGGATGAGGCTTGATACCAAAAAAAGCACATAGTAGAGAAGGAAGTGGAGGCCTAGTTGAAAGTAAGGGGAGGATGGATTGTGCATGATGGGAGATAATCAGGAGAGGTAATAGTAGGCTTAGGATTTTGCTATTGTAAAAGGATAGATGGTCAGAATTGACTGGGTTGGGAGAGGGAATAGTAGGTTTATGGTTTCAATATTTTAAGAAGATAGATCTTAGCCATCCATTCAAAAAAAAAGGATAGATTGGATTGTAATGCCAAACATAATATTATATGATATATTTGATATTATAAATATTTGTGTGTGTTTGATTTGAGTTTTGGACTTGGCTAGAATGGACCAACTGTTGCCCAAGCCTGGCCAAGAAACTATTCATGTTCAAATTTATAGGCCCAACCTGACTGAAACTATAAGAAAATGAAAACTGTTGTAAGCCAGCACCAGAGTGAAGTTCTTATAATAAGAAAAACAGCAATAGCTCAAATATAAGCAATACTGACTAGGCATTTCAAATATCCCGTTAAATTCTATGAAAAGTAACAATAACATGGCAATCATTCAGCTTGATTAGCTATTCAGACAACAGTAATCACAAAGTTGAAAGAAGACATACAAATCCCATCAGTCTGTCAACCGATGTGATCTTTAAAAGTAACATAATTATTAGGTCAAACAGGTGTGCTAACATAAATATATAATGAATAAACTAAGTGATTTTTAATCAATTATCAATCTAATAAATGGCACAATCCAAGGGTACAAAATGGATGATACTCAGTTCAGGAGTATATAATCTTTTTTTTTCCTAGCAAGTTTAACAACCACTAGTTAACATGGAAGCACAAGCACAACAGTAAAAGATGAAGCAACTAAAATTCATATGTGATTGTATGTTGTAACTTAACTAATAAACATAGGCGCACACGCACACAAAAATGAAAAAAGCTAGTTGAGAAACTTACAGGAGACACTTTATTAACTGACCAGCTCTTAACTTTTCATTTGCTCCTCCACACATTGAAACAAGTTCCTTAAATTCTGAATGAACACTTTCACATATAATGCCTTTCTTTCCAGGTATTGAAATTTCCAGTTCTGCTAGAATTGGATTCTGAAGTTCAGACATCACCTGCCAATGGATAAAATAATGATGCAAAGGGTTTGATAAATCAGAAGTAGTAAGCAACTAATATTGAAGAGAAGAAAGGTATGCCAAAATTCACACAGAAAGCATGAGATAACAGGGCAACCATATATACTCACCAAATATTGTGGTGGAACTTGTAGGTTACATGATGCAACGTGCAGAAGAGAAACAAAGACAATGGGGAAAGAAAGAAAAACAGGATAAAGCTAGAATTTCACTTTTGAATCGTAATAGATTAATTTCTTAACAAAAGATTCCATCTGTATCCATCTATGCTAGTGAGGGATTATAGGATGGCCAAACTAGCTTATATTTGAAGCCTAAGATAGAATAATTCAACTAACATATTAATCACTTTCAAGCTTATGACTCCTGGATTAATGTGGAACCTTAAAAATAAGAATTATGAGACCACCCTCAAAATTCCTGAAGGAACTAAGGTTCCCTTGACTCAAACTATAATTAACAAGACCTTCTAAAAAAACCACTGCTTATTGAAAGAGTACTGAAGAACAATGTCAAATGAACTCCTAGCGTTTCAAAATTCAAATAATAGGTGACATTTAATATTTCTCTAACTATTCTGTTTCACTCCTTAATCCATAGTGGGACAATGTGAACAACTTGAACAAATCCCCGCAGGACTCAAAATACCAAGATAAAATTTTCCTAAAAGAAACAATAAGACAGAGAAGGAATACAATCTCAAAGTAGAAGGAACTTGGACTGGAATTGAATGCAGCATTCATCACAAGACATATATCCTATGACCTCCACCTTGAGGATCTTCTTTCGTATACTATTTAAGAATCAACTTGCGTTACTTTCCCAGTTTCTCTTGGAGTGGAAGAACTCACCATTGAATTTTCATCTTAATAAACCTTAATAGCCCTTTTGTAATGCTTTTTGGGTTCTAACCATGGCCTATGAAGCATAAAGGTAAACATGGGTTACGGATACAACAAAATGATGATATCATAACACAACAAATCTTGAAAAAAAAATAGACAACTAGCGTACAGCAATAAATACATAGACATATACACAAAAATACATACAAATATGTGATAGGTTATATAAGCTACATATATCTAAAACACATACACACACATATAACATCATGTCTATCGCAATAACATAGACCATACTCTTTGGTACAACATTAATATCACAATCCTATACTATTCATCCATCATGTTAATCATTAAAAACTTAACATGCTTTTTTTAAAAAGAAAAAAAAAAAAGAACACCTTGTTCCCAAACTTATTCAGAAATATCTTGGAAATATCCACAACCTTTTTCTTGACTTTGAAATATGGAATCCTTGAAATAAATATACAACATGTATAATAGCTATATCCGATGGATATTGATATCCAATACATATTTGATATGGCAGTGGAGCAATCTAAGTATTTGTGTATCATAGACCACTACCAGATCCAAAAGACTTCTTTTGCCATGACAAGAATGAAGTATTATGAGTAAAACAAAACTGTTGCAAAAGAACTTCCAACATTGAGCAAACATAAGTAGAAAGTGCAGATGGAAAGAGATAGAAAAGTGAGGAAACAAGATGAACCGCAATGCTCAATACTTCAATACATTCAATCATCAATATTCTTTTCTGTACACAGAATAAGATCCCTTCCAAAGAAAATCCTAACCAAATAATAATAAACAATATCCAGAAATTATCCTTTTAGCTAGCCCTATGATTGATGGTGGGGGAAGTGAAAAGGATGGTGTCTGAAGAGAAGGTATTTGTCCACCCCTTCCTCTTTATTTTCTTTCACCTTACTGGCCAGCAAGGCAAGTGCCTCACCACTAGAGTTAATTGCTGATGTGGCGCTTAAGCTGCAACATCACATGTCAATTGAAGCCCTTAAAAATATGTAATCTCAGCCATACAATTAGAAAACCATCCAAAATTAAAGTATAAAATTGAACAAAAATAATAATTGTAATAAACTGTGTGTTTAAATCCTCCAAAGTTCCAACCACATCACGAATGATGAAGCCATTGTAGATCTAGAGCTGAATTGACTTTAGATCACATCTGAAATTATAGTGGGTAAATGACTATTTACCCAAAAAGATAAAGAGGACGGACAAGAAAAATAGAGGAGGGCAAGGAATTTAGAAGAAAAATAGATAAAACTCAAAATACTCTCTTTATCCCTATCCCTATGGCTAACCATAGGGGTTTTGAGAGGAGGGGCAGGTGGAGAGTGACATAGGAATGCCCTCCAATCTGATCCAAAGTTGTTACATCAATCAATAATCTAAGCCCTCCAGTCTAAAGACAAGATCATTCGTTCTCAACTGTGCAAGAAAAATAAGAGCTAAAACTGAAAGTAAAGGCCTAGCGAAATTGAACTTAAAACAAAATTTCAATTATCACGATCGTTAAAATCCAGCACACATCAGCAGAGTTGTCTCAGAAGCTGTCGTACTCTTAAGAGATATAGCAGACTCCATGAGAGTTCTGCCGAGCAGTGAATCCAGTTCCCCATGGCATTCATCCTTTTTCCTTATACTCTCTTCCTTCCTTCCTTCCCTGTTTTCTTTACTCTCTTTTCTACACAATCATCCTTAACCAGTTTTCCAGCCTTATTCTTGCTTCTTCTTCTTCTAAAAGGTTTTTTTTTAGCCTTTTGTTTGGTTCCTCACATGCCTTAGGCCACTTGTTCGATTTCCCTCCACTTCAGAGCATCAGTTCCATTATTTTATAGTGCCCTTTTCTACTCTTTTATCTGATCGATGCTGACAAATAATGATCGATCTATTAGATGCAGGAATTCGAGAATGAATGCATGTCTTGAGCTCCACTGGTAGAACTTCACTAGCTTAGGGCCTAAATATTCATTCTAGGGGATGATGGTTTAACTATAATGCTTTATAAGCTTAAAAAGGAGGGAAAAAAAGGACTCTATATGGTTCTCGGCATCTCCAAGCATACAGATCATTGTATAATTGCATAGCCTAGCAAAACATCATAAATGAACAAAAGAATTTTTAATCCTTTAAGCCACTATCTTGCTAAAAGGGGGCAATGAATCAAGAAACATATGGTACTCACTTGTGCTATTACGAACTCGTAGTTGCTCTTGAATCTCGCCCTCATCTCATCCTCCGATGCCTTCAGCAGCCGCTCGCATCCGCCATTGCTAATCCCCGACACCATCGCAACCAACGCCGTCGTATCAAAATTTATCACCTCCCCTCCGCTTGGACTCATCTTCGAAATCAAAGAACCAAAAACCCCATTCCCCGAACCCAACTCCACTCCATGATCTACATGTCCCAGCGGCGCAACTCCATCACCCCCACAGCCCGAATCAATCTTTATCTCAAACACCTTGCTCTCCTTCGCTCTAACGCCCACCCACCCCTCCTCCAACTCCTCGAAGAAGTCCGAACCACCGAAAAGGTCGGTCTCGATGGCGCCGAACTCGTTTACCATCCTTGAGGCGGCTTCATCGGCGAGGCCGCTGGAGAAGACGAAAAGGACGGAGGCGGGGGCGAGGGCGTCGGCGGAGCGGGCGGCAGCAAGGACGCGCTCGACGCGGGCGCGGAGGCCCTTGGGACCGAGCCAAGGAAAGTGATGGGGGTTGCGATCGGAGACGAGAAACCAGGCGGGGGCGCGGCGGAAGGTGGCGACGACGTCGACGTGGGAGAGGAGGAGGAGCGGAGGTGTTTGCAGACGCGGGAGACGGCGAGGACGGAGGGGTGGAAGAGGACTCGCGCCACGGATTCGAGGTAGCCGAGGTTGGTGGGGAGGGGATTGGGAATGGGGTGAGAGAAGGGAGACGATGAGATGCGGGAGAGGAAGCGGAGCTCGGCGTCGACGAGTCGGAGGAAGGAGAGGCGGGCGGCAGGATAAATTTTCGAGGGAGGAACGGAGTGGAGGAGGCGGTCGCGGAGGGCGAGGCAGCGGGCGAGATCTCGCCGGACTTCGGCGGCGTCGGAGGTGTATGCTGGTGGAGTCATCGCTGCTGTAGACCCTGGCACGGGTTACTCGGGTAAAAATGGTCCGGATATCATCCGCCCGAATCCGAATCAATATTATATATATATATATTAGAAAGACTAGGATATTTTTATGATATAAATGAAAGTTAAATTTGAATTGGATTAACCTTTTCATTCTTAAATTAATATAGTTTATAAATAAAATAATAAAAATAATAAAATAAATTTACTTTAAATTTATATGAAATCAAATATAAGAAAAATAATTAGATCGTTAAAATAACTTACAATCGAATATAATTAAGTATATATATATATGTGTGTGTGTGTGAAAATAGATATATATAATTATTTATATTCAAGTATTTGATGGTGTTTATAGTATTATTATTGACTCTTATATAATCCTTATGGATTTTATAAAAAATAAATGATAATATTTTAACTTAATTTATTTTTGAACAAAGTTTTGGAAAAGATATGTTAATGAATAGAATTGATGGGGAAGGATGATGAAAAATGCACACATAGAGATAAACAGATGGGCTCCAAAAACCAAATTATCAGCCATGTAGCTTTAGTTCATGTCAAACATGGACAATAGATGGTCTCCAACACAATTGAAATGCTGAAAGGAAGAAGTAGACAGTGGGATAAACAAATCAAGTTTAATAACTCTTGGGTTTCAGCCATGCTCATTGTAATGAGGAACTTATTTCTTTTAATAAAAATCATTATTTTTTATTACATAGTCAAACATGGAATTATATTTTTCTAAAACTATGAAAAAGCATATTTATTTTTAAACTTTTAATTTCCAAACTAGTTTATTGAAGACCTAACATTGCAATACTATGAGGAATTTAAGAGGGAAAACTGTTCTAAAGTAGAAGATTTGCATGCTCCTGTATTAAAGCAGTCTCATATCTTCTATAAATTTATGATAATTTATAATTATAGTAAAATTTAGATTCATCTAGATTAAAGAGGCATGCAGCCAATAAATCATAAATAAATTAATGCATGCCAAGTTATTTTGAAAATTTATTCTGTATCTAAATTTTTTGGCTGCCTTATTTATTTGGATATATAATATAAATAAAATAAAACTAAAGCCCCACTCATTGTAGGGTGCGTATTATTATAAATAATATATCAAAATCTTGAATAAGAGGAAAGTTAAACTTTATAAGATTTCTAAAATGAAATACGCAATGATATTTGTTTTCTCATATCCATAATTTTTTGCTCAACTACTTTTTACATAATTAGAGTATTTTTTAGCCACTCATAACCAACAGATAGAAAGAAAGGTTGACTATGCCTCATACATAATGTGTACGAATTAGAAATTTTGCTAGAATAAAATGTTATTTTATGGGGTATCTCTAGAGCATGTTAGATGATTCATATAAGCCAATTAACAACTTATAGCATGATAGATGATTCATATAAGCCAATTAACAACTTATAGCATTGATGGCACCCTCCTTGCAACCTAAAGTTTTGGAAGTAAATAAAATGCAATAGGACAAAATTTAGGTGTCAAAGTATTTACCATTAATTTCTTCACTTAATAAGTAATATGTTCATAATTTTATATTCTATTAAATACTTAGATCTCGTAAAAATGATAGTAAACAAGTATATGTTAAGTATAATGATTTTACATTTGTTGCCCAGATATAGCAACCCAAGGAGGGGTGAATTAGGTTTCTCAAAAATTAACTAGACTAATTAGCAAGTATATGCAATTAAATTTTCTTCACAAATAAACTAAGTGTAGTGCAGTGATAATATACAAGCAACACAATAAATAGCGCAACCAAACACAAGGTATTTATAGTAGTTCGGTGCCAACTTGCACCTACATCCACTCCCCAAGAATACCTTGGGTATTCCACTAATCACCACTAACCTATCTGGCTAGCAAACTTGTTTATAGGCACAAGCAATCAAGCCTTACACACTAGTTCTCCAAGCTAGTCTTCTTGTTTACGTGTACAAGGAGACCTTACACACTAGCCCTCCAAGCTAGTCTTCTTGTTTACGGGTACAAGGGGACCTTACACACTAGCCCTCCAAGCTAGTCTTCTTGTTTACGGACACAAGGGGGCCTTACACACTAGCCCTCTAAGCTAGTCTTCTTATTTACGGGCACAAGGGGCCTTACACACTAGCCTTTCGGGCTAGCACACTTGTTTACGGGAACAAGCAAGCCTTACAAGATTAAGCACAAGTAATAGAATGTTTGATACAATAAGCTTCTAATAAATAAGCAGATATTCAAGAATAAATACTTAGTAAATTTGAAGAACACTTCCCAAGATGGCTTCTTCCTTTGGGCATACCGAAGCGCCAATGAAGCCTTTGATTGAAGCTTGAATGCTCTTCAAAGAATGGTTGTTGGAGCTTGAATCACTATGCCAAGAATCAGAAATAAATGCACTTTGGTGGCTTTGAAACAATAAATGTAACTCTCCAATAAACCAAGAATAAATCTCTCTTTCAAATGATTCTTTTCACAAAGATTTTCAACAAGATTTTCACTCTATTTTTCACATGATTTTTTACTCTTTTTCTCTTTCTTTTTCTTCTATTTTCTTCCCTTTTTTCTTGCTCAAGAATAACTAATCAATAGCTCAATATATATAAGAAGAAAAAATATAGCCGTTGCACATTACTGTTGTGAAATAAAGAAGACAGAGTGAGAGAGAGAGAACCGGCCAAGAGAAAAAATTCCAAACTGTAATAATAGATAAAGTACAAATCCAATCCATAAGAATTAGAAGCCAGGGAAAGGAACCAGCCAAAGGAAGCAAGAAGTTGGCATTCCAAAAATGCAAAATCGGCATTCCAACATCTATCCAAAAAGAAGCCAGCCGATGGAATTTAAAAGTTGGCATTCCAAAACATAAAATCGGCATACCAAGAAAAAAGTTGGCATTTTAACCTTGATTCCAAAAGCCACCAGCCGAATAAAAAAAGTTGGCATTCCAAAATTGCAAAAGTGGTAATCCAAGGAAAAGTTGGTATTCTAACCTTGATTCCAAGAGCCACCAGCTGAATGAAATCGGCATGCCAAGAGGAAAGGTTGGAATTCCAATTTTTGAACACAAGAAACCAGCCGTGATGTCAGCTCCCCCTTCTCTCTGGGGCCACCGACAGCACACCTGCACACCTGTAGTAATCGGATAGAGTTTTACTAGTCTTTATGTAGCGCTCCATAAAGAGCTAGAGAACCCCAACAAATTATCATAAGTGGCAGACACTCGAAAATATATCCTATTAAAAACTTTTTATTATCAGCTTAAATATATATGCACACCACTCAAATCAATACTAAGCATCAACCTGCTCAGATAATATTTTTCATGACATTCCTCAAGCAGTTTATAAGATCACATTCACAATCAACATCAAAATCATAAGTGCACACATCATGCTCATAATTTTCTCCAAAACATAAGTCTCATATTCATATCCAAAAAGGTCTGATACATCATTACATCTCACTGTACACATACACATATGCAATATACAAATATCAATCCATACTATCTCAATATACAAGGCTATCATCTATACACCCTTGCATCCAAGCAAGCTTCACCAGCTAAGGGTTCTGTCCTGCTTATCCTGTGATCCTGGCAGAAATACTCACTGATCTGAAAGTAAATTTCAATCATAGAGGGGTGAGACCTAAGTCCAGTGACTGGATAACCATCTAACTATGGAGAAATAGAGAACCATAACCTCACATTTTCAACCGTATGCTGATACTATATAGCTTGTATAACTCAAAGTATATTTTTAACATGATATCAGATAAAGTAAAATGTAGGTTATTCTTCAAATAATATATCAGTACTGAAATACTCTACAATAACTTTCCACTGAAAGATAACTCATTAAGATAAAAATCCATACATTACAATATGAAGATATGCATTCTTTATCTACAGCCCAGACTTTCTTTATTAAATTCCTAGATTTCCATTGGGATCTGCCTGCCCACTGGCATCTTATGTAAACTTCCCCTCTTGGGATAATTACTTGGCCCACTGGCCCTTTTAAATCACAGTATATGCTTTTAAATCTCATGCTATTGGGTTGTGTGTGTAATGCCTCTGAGGTACCACCCTACAGTCGCCCTCCTATAGGTGTGCTCTCATCGAGTGCGTGACTAGCAACAGGATCCCCGCACAAATAGCACCCCTTACCCGTACGGTTCACCCGGCAAAGTGCTTTGTTCCTTAACCCTGGAACCTTGGGTTTTCTCTCTGCCCCACGGGCTATATATAGTAACCAGCTCCACTGAGCTATGATTCATGCCCCAACGGGCTGCTTACAACCTGCCCCACTGGCCTGGTTAAGCATGCACTCACCCCTGATTCCAGGGTTCATCGTACGATCGATTCGCAAGGAGGTGCCGGCTCAATAGTAGTGTGCAATACTCATGCTACAGTACAGTCTAAAGGGTGATCAGCCCCATAGCTGCCTGATACTCAGTATGATACATACATCAAATATATTATTTGTAAAGCTTTATCATGCAAATATGCCATGTATACATCAACCATCCCCTCATCGAAACTCATGCTTATGTGCTTAAAACTCATGCTCAAAACTCATTTTTCTTTATGCTTAAAACTCATGCTCAAAACTCAAGCTTATTTCTTTATGCTTAAAACTCATGCTCAAAACTCAAGCTTATTTCTTTATGCTTAAAACTCATGCTCAAAACTCATGTATCGAATATCATGTACTAGGTTCTCATTTCTCAAATTTAAAAACATACACAATACTCTACTAAACATAACACACCACAACTAGGTATTAGTCTCATTATACTAGCTCAAATTAACTTCTCATTGCTAGATGAGAAAACCACTCACCTTAGCAGGTTACTCCTCAACTGGTACTCAACTTCGGTATTTCGGCTCCCTGAAATAATCCTCTTAACCTACGTCAACATACAGATATGATAGCTATTAGGGTTACTTCCACACAAGGTTTTTTCCATGAAACCATGCATGCATACATGATCTATCCTCTAATATCTCATTATTTTTTTCACCCTTTCTCTACTCAAAGTTACTTCTACTATTACCTCAAAATACAATAATCTAAGAAAATCTAAAGTCATGCAAGATCTAGGGAAGCTATAGCTTACCTGGAGTCAAACACAAACCCTAAGCTTCCCTTTTCCTTCCTCTTTCTTTCTCCTTCTTCTTCCTCTTCTTCTCTTTTCTTCTCTTCTTTCTCTCTTTCTTTCTTTTTCTGGCTGAACCCACATTTTCCTTTTTCTCTGATGACTTGGGGACCAAGTCATAGGTAACTTAGGGGCTAAGGCATGCCAAAATTCCATTTTACCCTCAAACACTCTTAACACACGCTTTTTGGAAAACGTGGCTCACTTATAACCATAATATTTTGCCCTTAATTTTCTTTTCCAAAATGCCCTTAGCATAATTAGCAATTGACATCGGAACCTTTTTCAAATTTGCCCCCGATATAACATTTTTTAATCAATTTATAGCCCAGATTATTATTATTTATTTAAATTGATACTTTTATATAATATTTTTAAGAAAAGACTTCACTAACTTGAAGAGCTCGATTTTAGAAATCCAACGGTTCAAACGACACTTAAATTAGACTTAAAACGGAATAAATATGAAATTTTCAAGATTTAACCCAGAAAATCTGTCGTCTAGAGTCGGCTCCAACGGATTTAGAGTCGGCTTGAGCAAAAATTAGAGTCGGCTCTAGAAAATTTAGAGTCGCTCTAATATGGTGCAGAAATACTAACCTTCTATTTTTTGCAGGTGTCGACACCCCCTTCTGCAGGTGTCGACTCTAAAGTGTGTCGGAAGTTTAAAACCGTGCCAGAGTCGACTCCACTCCAATTAGAGTCGACTCTAACTACTGAAAACATCACTTAAGGGTAAAACTCAAACTAAACTTGATTTTTCTTGTGATTTAAGCCTATTAAAACTTAAATCTCTCAATTTCTTAAATCAAACTCATTAGCACTCAAAAATATACTCATTTACTCCAAAATTTCTTCTCTTTACATTTATCAAATGGCCAACACACCCACACTTCATTGAAACCCTTTGACTTTTATTTCAAATAAAAATGCCATTAATATTATCAATAAATTACAAGGTTTTCAGAAGATTAGCATGCCAAAAGACAAGTTGGCATTCCAACTAAAAGCTCTTAAACTTCCAACAGAGGGCCATAAAAATCTAATAGCCTGACATAAAATTCCGATCATCCAATAAATATTTGAAAAATATTTTAGCACTCATTCAACTCCAAGAAAATATTCACAACACTTAGAGGCTAAATAAAACTTTATAGAATAAAGATTTGATTGCGGAGATTGTAAGAATAATTTGTAAAATAATTAAATTCAGTTCAAGACAATGTAAATATAATTAAACTTGAAAGTCATTTTGTCAAGTGAACAGTCCAAATATAAAACATATAAAAATCATCCAGTGATTATGAAATTCAAGTTCATTAAAAAATAATTTAATTACTTCAAACCTTTTAAAAATAATTTAAATTGTAAAGCACATCTATAGAATTAATACATCACCTTTCATTTTACCTTTGATTTGAAGTAACAACATCTTCTTGATGATTCATCTGAAATTCATTTAACTTAACCACAAGATCATTAGTATCATACTTAATTATTTTGTAGTCATCAAAATCAATATACGGCCAACAATTCCTCCTTTTTGATGATGACAAAACTATTAAGTATGCAACAAGAAATAAAAATTTCAATCATAACAATCCTTGACAATTTGAAGTATAAGACGGAGCGTGCCAAAATTTAGTGTATCATACCGAAACTCTAAATTTCAAGAACACTTAAAATATGATATTTTTAAAAATATATTACATAACTCCTCCTTAGGTTTTAAATATATGCATTGTTATGAAATACCATGATGTATGCATTTCTCTCATGATATGCTATTCTCTTTCCTTTTAAATGTATATTTTTCTTTTCCTTTTAAAATACCACAATGCATGTTATTCTCTCCTATGAATGCTATTATCTCTCATGAATGAAATGTATGCTATTCTCTCCCTTATGATTGAATTTTCTTTCCTAATTGGATGCTATTCTCTTCCCCTTTTTGTCATCAATCAAAAAGAGATGAAAGAATGTGCACAATTTTTTTGTTTGTCTTTTCTTCAATAGTAACAAGGAGTAGCATAACTAAAGCATAAAGAGATTCAACATTTAATAACAATCATCATTAATAATTCTTGAATATCACTTTTTTATACCAATTAAAAAATTTAGGATCAAAACATCACTTCACAAAACATAAACAATTAATTATATATATGATCAAGAAATGATATCGGTTAAAATATGCATTTAATGATTCCACTAGAGATACAATCACCAATAGAATCATGTTAAGATAAGGAGTATACAAATCAAACTGATATTAATAGTTGCTGATACCAATTGTAGCCAGATCATGCTTCTATAAAATTTCAAATTATACCAATTGTAGCCGATCATGCTTCTATCAGTACCATTAGAATCTAATCTACATGATGAGCTCGTGGGGGTATCTATACATTTGGATTTCTTCATGCCAAATTTCTTCAAATTTTTTTTGATGTACATGGATTGGCTTATGAAGATTCTCTTCTTTGATTGCTTGATTTGAAGTCTAAGAATATAATTGAATTCATCGATCATGCTTATCTCGAACTCTTCCTGTATACACTTAGCAAAGTCTCTGTACAAGAAATCATTAGTAGTACCGAATACAATATCATTTATAGAAATTTGCACTATCAACATATTACCATTTTCTTTTTTAATAAATAATATTGCATCAATATTTTCACTAATAAATTTATTTCTAATTAAGAACTTAATAAGCCTATCATATCACATCTAGGGTACTTGTCTGAAACCATATAAAATTTTTTCAATTGAATACATGGTTTAGAAACATAAGAATTTTGAACCCGAATGGTTGATCAACAAACACTTGTTTAGCAATATATTCATTAAGAAAAGTGCTCTTAACATTCATTTGGCATAATTTAAAATTCATATAACATGTAAATGCAAGAAGTAATCTAATAGTTTCTAATTTATCAACAGGAATATAAGATTCATCAAATCAATATCATTTTCTATTATATCCTATAGTTACCAATCTTGCTTTATCTCTAATAACCATGCTCATCCAATTAGTTTCTAACTGTTTTCAATAATTAGATGATTATGTGATCTACTAATTAGTGTCCATTATCATGCATGCCATTTAGGTTCTATATAAGGAACAAAAACTAAATTATTACATGCATTCCTAAACGATGATCTAGTCTTAATATCATAAGATGGATCACTTAATATTAGCTCTTTAGGGTGATTATGGACATACCTCCATTCTCTTTCAAATTCAGCATTACCTTGAGGTTCATCATATTGAATTTTCTTTCTCTTCCAAGGTGAGCTCTTTGATTTGATCATCAATTTCTCTGCATCATTCAAAGCCTTTCTCTTCCTTGATGGAAGATCATTAGATTCATCGAATATGACTTAATTCAAGGTCCTATCATTTCTTTCTACTATAATATTAACAAAATTTTCAAAGTAATGGTTTTCAAATTTCTTTCTATGAATACTTCTAATAGATAAAACAAGAAAACCTTTTTCATTCGAAATGCTTTTAAAGAATTTTTGAAATGCAGAAAAAGCTTTATCTTTGTTAGCTAAGAATAAAATCAATACAAATCAAAAAAATCATCTATAATTATAAATCCATATGCAAAGGTTCTAACAGTCTAGAAGTTGAAATCATATTTTTAGACTTGAAAGAAATTCTAGTTTATTTTTCAAAACTTGCATACATCACAAATCTTATCTTTTCGAAATTCAATTTTGGCAAACATTTAATCAAATCCTTTTTGAATAATTTAGAAAGAGAATCCATGCTAACATAAGCAAGTCTACGATGTCATAACTAGATTCACCAATTTTAGCATTTATGATAACTAGACAATCAAAACTATGGTCATTCAAATCAATAATATAAATATTTCTAAACATATGACCAATAAATTTCATGCAGTTATCAGCGGGATTAATAACTATGCAAAGAGATGATTCAAAATACCTTTAAAATCTTTTTTACAAAATTGGATAATGTCAAGCAAGTTATAATTCAATCCATTTATAAGTAGGATATTATCAATAAAAATAGAGGGAGTGATACCAATTTTACCAATGCCAAAAATTTTACTTTGGCCATTATCTCTAAGATAACCACTCCTCCATCATTAACATCCAAAGTGATGAAATAAGATTCATCACCCATCATGTGTCTTGAACACTCGCTGTCAATGTATCATTTTCTTTTTGCTCCAGGGGTTGCAAGACACACCTGCATCCATAAAATCAAGTCTTGCTTCTAGGTACCCAAGCCTTCTTGGGTCCTTTAAGGTTAGTCAAGATGGTTCCTTTTGGAACCCAAATCTTTTTAACAATATTGCATGCATATGACTTGTGACCTTTCAAACCACATTTAAAACATGTAACATTAGGAAAAAAATTTTGAGGAATAAAAATATTTTTTAAAAGTTTTTGTTTCTTTAAAGGATTATATCTTAAACCAGCTTTGTCAAAAATAGCTCTTTGATTATTAAGAATCATATTAAGTTTGGTTGAGCTAAAAGTAAACTTATCTACTAAGGATTTAAGCTTATTTACTTCATTTTCAAATTCATGTTTTCTTATGATAAAGAGTCATTTTCTTTAGAAACCTTTTCCTTTTCCAAAGTTAAGTTTCTAATTTGATTTTTTAAATCTTTATACTTAGAGCTAAGTTTTGCAAAATCATCTATCAATTCATAAAATGCACTATACAATTCATCAAATGTAAAAACATCTAAAATACTAGGACTTACCTTATTATCATTGGCCATGAAACAAAGATTAGCCTTTTCATTTTCCTCTTCTTCTTCTTCTTCGGAGCTTGATGTGTCACTATCGCTTCAAGTGGCTACCATAGCTTTCTTCTTGAATTTCTTGGGACCTTTCTTAGATATGGACAATTTGGCTTGTAGTATCCCGGCTCATTACATTCATAACAAATTATTCCATTTTCTTTTTCATAGCTTGACTCTCCTTCATTAATGCCCTTTTTCTTTCATCAAATTTCTTTCTCACATATTTCTTAAATTTCCTTGTAATGAGAGCTATATCATTATCTTCATCACTTGAGCTCTCATTCTCATCCTTTTGGGCAGCACACTTTAGTGCTATAAATCTCTTATTTTTATTTTTGGACTCTTCTTCATCAAAATGTTGACTTTGTTGAAGCTCATGAATCATCAGCGATCCAATCAATTCTTCAAGAGATAGAATGTTTAGGTCTTTGGCTTCTTGTATGGCAGTGACTTTAGCTTCCCAAGACCTAGGCAAAATTTCAATACCTTTCTCACAAGATCAACTTTAGTATATGATTTTTCAAGGCTTTTCAGCCCATTAATAATATTAGTAAATCTTGTGAACATATCAGAAATACTTTTATAAGATTCCATTTTAAACAATTTATACTTATGAACAAGCATATTAATTTTAGACTCTTTGACTTGATTGGTACCCTCATGGGTAACCTCTAATCTATCCCAAATTTCTTTAGCAGATAAACAAGTAGATATGCGATTAAACTCATTAGCATCTAAAGAGCAATATAAAACATTCATGGCTTTAGCATTGAGCTGAGCCATTTTCTTATCATGCACATTCCATTCCGTTTCCGATTTGCGAACAACAATATCATCAAATTTGATAGTGGGTGTGTGAGGTCTATTGACTATGATGCTCCATAAATCATAATCAAGTGCTTGAAAAAATATTTTTATTTGTGCTTTCCAATAAGTGTAATTAGTGCCATTAAATAGTGGTGGTCTATTGGTAGATTGCCCCTCACTCAATATAGAACTCATTTGGATTGTTATAATCTTTCGCTCAAAGCTTTTTAAGGCTTAAAATCAAGAGCACATGCTCTGATACCACTTGTTGCCCAGATATAGCAACCCAAGAGGAGGGGTGAATTGAGTTTCTCAAAAATTAACTAGACTAATTAGCAAGTATGTGTAATTAAATTTTCTTCACAAATAAACTAAGTGTAGTGCAGTGAAGATAATATACAAGCAACACAATAAATAGCACAACCAAACACAAGGTATTTATAGTGGTTCGGTGCCAATCTGCACCTACATCCACTCCCCAAGAACGCCTTGGGTATTCCACTAATCACCACTAGCCTACTTGGTTAGCAACTTGTTTATGGGCACAAGTAATCAAGTCTTACACACTAGTCCTCCAAGCTATCTTCTTATTTATGGGTACAAGGAGACCTTAAACACTAGCCTCCAAGGTAGTCTTCTTGTTTAGGGATATAAGGGGACCTTACACACTAGCCCTCCAAGCTAGTCTTCTTATTTACGGGCACAAGAGGGCCTTACACACTAGCCCTCCAAGCTAGTCTGCTTGTTTACGGGCACAAGGGGGCCTTACAGACTAGCCTTCCGGGCTAGCTCACTTGTTTATGGGCACAAGCAAGCCTTACAAGATTAAGCACAAGTAATAGAATGTTTGATACAATAAGCTCCTAATAAATGAGCATATATTCAAGAATAAATACTTAGCAAATTTGAAGAACACTCCTCAAGATGGCTTCTTCCTTTGGGCATACCGGAGCAACAATGAAGCCTTTGATTAAAGTTTGAATGCTCTTCAAAGAATGATTGTTGGAGCTTGAATCACCATGCCAAGAATCAAAAATAAATGTACTTTGGTGGCTTTGAAACAATGAATGTAACTCTCCAATAAACCAAGAATAAATCTCTCTTTCAAATGATTCTTTTCACAAAGATTTTCAACAAGATTTTCACTCTATTTTTCACATGATTTTTCACTCTTTTCTCTTTCTTTTTATTCTATTTTTCTTTCCTCTTTTTTGCTCAAGAATAACTAATCAATAGCTTAATATATATAAGAAGAAAAATATAGCCGTTACACCTTACCATTGTGAAATAGAGAAGAGAGAATGAGAGAGAGAGAATTGGCCAAGAAAAGAAATTCCAAATGATAACAATAGATGAAGCAGAAATCCAATCCACAAGAATTAGAAGCCAAGAAAAGGAACCAGCCAAAGGAAGCAAGAAGTTAGCATTCCAAAAACGCAAAATCGACATTCCAACATCTATCCAAAAGAAGCCAGCCGATTTTAAAAGTTGGCATTCCAAAAAATAAAAATAAAATCGGCATACCAAGAAAAAAGTTGGCATTCTAACCTTGATTCCAAAAGCCACCAACCGAATGAAAAAAGTTGGCATTCCAAAATTGCAAAAGCGGCAATCCAAGGAAAAGTTGGTATTCTATCCTTGATTCCAAGAGCCACCAGCCGAATGAAATCGGCATGCCAAGAGGAAAGGTTGGAATTTCAATTTTTGAATCATAAGAAACCAGTTGTGAGCTCAAGAAGATTAGCATGCCAAAAGACAAGTTGACATTCCAACTAAAAGCTCTTAAACTTCCAAAAGAGGCCATAAAAATCTGGTAGCCCGACACAAATTCCGATCATCCAATAAATATTGAAAAATAGTTTTAGCACTCATTCAACTCCAAAAAAATATTCACAACATGTAGAGGCTAAATAAAACTTTATAGAATAAAAATTTGATTGCGGAGATTGTAAGAATGATTTGTAAAATAATTAAATCCAGTTCAAAACAATGCAAATATAATTAAACTTGAAAGTTATTTTATCAAGTGAACCGTCCAAATATAAAACATATAAAAATCATCCAGTGATTACGAAATTTAAGTTCATTGAAAAATAATTTAATTACTCTAAACCTTTTGAAAATAATTTAAATTGTAAAGCACATCTCTAGAATTAATACATCACCTTTTCTTTTACTTCTGATTTGAAGTAACACCATCTTCTTGATGATTCATCTGAAATTCATTTAACTTAACCACAATATCATTAGTATCATACTTAATTGTTTTGTAGTCATCAAAATTAATATAAGGCCAACAACATTTATTACTTATTATGTAAAGAACCTGATGATAAATATATAATAAACTACATCTAACTTTTGTTCAATGCTATATGCAAGTAGGTAACCTACTAAGCCACAACAATTGTCATCACTTCGATGTGGCAAAGCTTTGAACTTCAAAGGATCATCCAATGTCCTAGGAACATTGGTTTGATTGATTAGAATTTATTTTCATGTACATTTATAAAGAGAAGAAATCTGATAGCCTATCACTATCAAAAATCAACCTTTCATCAAGGGATATCACCAATAGATATATTTCTTAGAAAATTACCAAGGAATTAGAAAGGAATTTTTAAAAAAATTTAAATTACATTCAAAATCTAGTTTTTATAAGGAATTTGCTAGGGATATATTTTCCTTAATAAATTCCTTAAAAATCTCTTGATAATTTGCAAGGGATCAGTAAGTGACTATTTAAATAATTTTAGCAAGAGATTTGTAAGGAAAGTTTGGTCCTTAGAGATTTACTAAGGGATAAATCCCTTGGTGCTGGTAAGATATTTTTTTTAAAAAAAATAATAATCATAGAGGGATTTTTTCTTAGAAATTCCTTAGTGATTTTAAAATCTTGTACCAAGCATATGTCATTTATAGATTCTCTGACTAGTATGAAAATAAAGCCATAAGTAAAATTAATATTATGTACTGATTTTTAATACCCATGATATTTAATATATGCATCTAAAATTTGTATATCAACAGAAATAATGGCACATGATGGAGCATCTAGACTTCGTAGAAGGGTAGTAGAGGAAGAGATGCATCCCGACAATAGCTTCAAGATGAACATGATGGGGATACTGGAAGATATCCAAAATGATTTACCCGTAAGCTATTTATCATACCTCTACATGTTAAGCAACATGGATCAGTACCCATGGAGGAGCCCTCTGCCAATCCTTCACTCATGTGCTTGATAGTATAGTTTGATTAGCTCTACACATATAAGAGGCCCGAACCAGCCTGCTTTTGAGTCGATAATTGAAATAGATAAAGTTTTCATTATAGTAGAAATGAATAAGTAAGTTTTATAATTATATATTTTATTTGATATTTATTTTTTTATTTCATATAATTAATTTGCTTGATGTTTAATGCATAGATTCATCGAGCCTGAAGTATCACGTCAGATGAGTGTTTGGCTGAAGCAATGCTTTAAAGAAGCTTGGCTTTTATGGGGTTCAGTAGAGCAAACAACCAAAGATGAGTTGTTACGCAAATTTGAGGTGATGTATTAAATTGTTACTTAGTTCATAACGAAGTTATTATGATAACATAGCATAAGTTTTTGATATATTTTACAGGCAAGATATAGATGGTCTCCAACAGATAATTATAATATTAAAAAATATTGGTGAGTACCAACAGATATCTACTTACAGGCATGATGAGTAAGGTACGAAAGAAATGTGTTAATGAGTTAAAGGAAAGGAATCCACTAGCCACACTTGCAGACACGATCGGCAAAGTTCATCCAAGTTGAATGAGACAAGAAATATGGAATAAGTTATGTCAAAGGCATTGGCTTAAGGATAAGTGATAACAAAAATCTAAAGCTGCTCAGAAAAATCGAATGAAGCAAAAGGAAGGCTTAGTCACCAAGCATTCAGGGGGTTCCATTCCTTTTATGATGCATAAGATCGAAGAATGATAATTTATTATTTCTTTATTTCTATTGATGTTTATATTCATAATATATTTGTGATACAATAACTTATTATAGATGTAAGAGAATAGTGCAGAACCTACTATTGCATCACTTTTTGAGCGCACCCATAAGAAGAAAGGGACATGAGAGTTTGTGGATGCAAAATCCAAGAAAGTTAGTGTATGTTTTCAATTTTATATCTAAATATACTTTATGTTAATATATATATTAATAGATTAATTTATTATTCTATTATTTATTTTATTTTTATACATATCATCCATGACATAGATATATTTGCTTATTTATTATTCTTATATTTATTTTATTCTGATATATGATTGCGAAGGCATATATATATATAAGACTAGTCTTACAGAAAAAGTATGACTTAAAGATTGAATCACAATCTTCATTTGATGTTACTATATGGGTGGAAGCCATAGGAGGTATTTCTAAAAACAAGGTCTATAGATTTGGGCCACAGGCACATTCATCTAGTGTACTCGCAAAGACTTTTACATCATGCTCTACTTCTCAATTAGGCGGTTCTTTAGAAAGTGCATCTACCATCAACTCTATTGTCCAAAGAGCTACAGAGAATACGTAGGAGCATATTATGACACTTTTGATGAACCTTCGATATAGAAAAATACTGTGATCTCTTATTTCTAGTCTTGGTTGATTTTACATCCTCTAAGCAGTCTTCACCTCCTCCACAAGAAGGAATTGAGTCTGCTAATCCTTCAACTTGTCCTCCATGTGATTGATGTTTGTTATTAACTTATTATGTGTATGTTTGATGTTGGATACTAACTAAATTTTTTTTGTTTCATGTTTTGATATATTTTTATTTCTTTATAGATTGAAACCTTGATGGATGTTAAACTTATTTAATAGACATGTTAAATTTTGCTTAAATATTATGGTGTTGTTTTGTATTATAAAAATTGGGTTATGATTGATGTGTTGAGAATTATAATGCATATAGAGCTGCTATTATATTATAAAATTATCTTTAGGTGAAAGCTTTGCCAAATGATTTGTAAGCAAAATAAAATGTAAGATGAAAATTTTATCAAGGGATTATCAAGAAATTTTTTAACAAACTTCAAACAATCATTAAGGGATCTGAGGAATAATTCCTTACAAATCATTCAATTAGCCAATTTTTAGCAAGAAAAATTTCCTCGATGAATATCTTGGTAATTATTGAGGGATTTCTGAATGCATTTTGGTTGGTGAATCCCTTAGAAAATGATTGGTTCTTAGCAAATAGACTATAATTTCATCAAAAAATTTCTTGTTGAAAGTTTTAGATCCCTTAGTAACTACCAAGAAATTTCCGAGGAAACTTTCACCAACATCATATATTCTAAGGGACGAATTTCTCTTAAAAATCCCTCGATGAAATTCTTCACTAAGAAATTTTTGACTTTCACCAAGAAATTTTGTTCCTTACTAAAACATTAATTTCTGATAGGGTATTAGCTTTCCCCTTTGCTATTTGAGCCATGTTCTTGCATTTGGGTAGGGATTGAAATTAGACCCAAGCCAGCTCTAGAGTAGTCTTGAACCATGCGGATTTCAGATTTGGCCTTGAGTCTTGCCCAAGGAGGATCGAGTCGGGCAATTCCACAATTTGAATATAAATAATTTTTAAGCTAAGGTTGTATGTGGACTTGATGTAGCTCAAACTTGATTAGAACTTAACCAAAATGCAAAGCGTAGAACTGGATTAAAGCCTAAACTAATAGAAAAACTGCTTTTGGTTTTAAAAAATATTTTTCATTTTCATTTTCTATTTTTATTTTAAAATAATTTTTATTTTTTACTTTTGATATTTAGAAAATGTATTTGATAAGTAAGAACAAAAATTATTTCTATTTTTATTTTCATTATAAATAAAGTAAAAAATTTAAAGAAAAATATCATTTGCTCCTATATTTTAAAGTTCTCTAGTATTTAATTTTTATTCTTTTGATTAAATTGATGAAAAATAATAAAAATATTTTTAAACCATTTTTAATTTTTTGCTATTTTAAGTTGTATTTTTCAAAAGTTACTTTTTTTTCAATCATTAAGCATATTTTCATAAGTATTTTTATTTTCTATGAAAATAAAAGTAGAAACTATGACGGTTCTCAAAAACCCAATACACTCTAAAATTTTTAGATACCTAAACCCTATCTCATAATATAAAGAATGAAATGTCCAATTACAAAGGTTGGCCCAACATTGCCACAAATAAGCACCTATGATAAAAAAAAAATTAAGAATAAATTTAAAAAGATAAAATAAATAAATTTTATTAATAAATAAATTTATTTAAAATAAATCTTCTAAATGATAAGTCAAAGTTTTCAACTTCTATTTCAAGAATGTCTCACGAAACCTCTCTTCGACCATGCATGCATTAAGAACTTAAGTACTTTCTGTTTAACAAGTCACAAAGACTCTTTACATAAAAGCCAAAAACTAATATTCAAACTCAAACAAATATTATTTGTTGCTTATTTAAAATAAAACTTTACTAAACCAATGAAAATTTGAAAGCTAATTTTTGTTCTAACTATTCTAGTTAAAGGTGAAGCGCCTATGCTAGCTTGGTCAAGATGTGGATAACTAATTAGGATAACAAAAGAATAAACAACAAGCTAAGGATATAATTTAAGGTAAACTAGGATTTACACTAAATTGCCAACATCGTTAACATGGAAACCCTGAAAAGCACCAACCCAATAATACTGGTCCATAGTGCCCTCACCCATTTTACCATATCTCAGTGCTATCTACCATATTGTGTGTCCCAATATCTAATTTCCCTAGCTCCCTTGCACCAAGTTGCCATTACCTCTCGCCCTGTTTATTGCTAGTCTTAAAGGCTTCACCACCCTTGAAGTCAAGTACTTCTTAGTGCTCAAGATGTGCTCACCAACATCTACTACACCATCATGGAGGCTAAGGTTTCACCCATGATGACTAGGTTGTGATTATTTTGCCCATTGAAGGGATTGTAAATCCTAAATGAGGATGCCAACTAAAGCCATCATGCCAAGTATTACCTTTCTCATGTTTGTGGGGTCAAAAGCACAAGAATGATTCACTATGAACATAAACAACAAATGAATCAACCAAAAGTAGGTCTTTCGCTTTCATTCAAATATTGATATTATTATCTTAATAATAGTTGCAAGGCTAAATTGAATATAATAAAATTATTATTATTATTCTGAATTATAAGATTTAATTGAATGATTTAAAATAAGTTTAATGATGAATTTAATTTTTTTTTTGGTAGCTAAAAGGAAATCGAATACATAATAAGATGCATGCACGCTCTACGGTGTGAAGCTCACCGTCCTGACAATTCACTGGCCGTCCAATCGATGGCTCTATCGAAAAGATAGGAAAATAATTGATATAAAACTCATTCAATACCCTTAATGAATGCCCCGGTTAACAAAAAAAAAAAAAAAAAAATCGATTAAATAAATTATACACATGTTTAATATGAATGATTGTACAATATGCAATCAATCGATCGATCCATCTATCAATCAATCAGTCAATGATTTAAATTGATACCCTCACTCCTGAGTAAACCCATGAACGTTCTTCCAAGACGAGAAATATTATAATAATTGTTGCTGCCCGTCGCTGCGGCGAGGGCAGCGGTCTTCAACAGCCACCGCGGCATGGAGAATAAACCGCTCGAACTACGGCTACCGTTACTTTAAAAAGCATCTCCGGTATTGGTAGGTTAAGCCGGTGGAGAGATTCAAAGAAATAAAACAAACAATAATAATAATAATAATAATAATAATAATAATAATAATAATAATAAAGACACAAGAGAAGAAGGCTGTCTCAGTAAATTGGGGAAAAGAGGCGCTCGAGTACCGAGTTACCAATCGGTCTTCCAGCCGACCCTGAGCCCAACGTCCGACACGATCGCTGCCAACTCCAGCTCGGCTCGTGCTCCCACGCTTCTCTCTCTCTCTAATGTTCATCGCCCCCCACCCCCAAGACATTAAAATGAGGAATTTGTGGTTCTCGAGGTAAAGTTTTTTTTTTTTTTTTTCTCAAAAGAAGACAACGCAACCCCCTCTCACGATTGAATTACTCGCCGATTCTCTGCACGAACTCTTCTTTTTTAGGCTGAAGATTCCTTGCAGAAGCTCATCATCTTTTCGTATCGGCTCCTGTATCAACCATCTACGGTAAGTTTTCTGCCATGCTTACAAGATTTAATTTAACCAGGACAAAATTATAGTTTTGATCCCAAGACTTTCGCCCAAAATTCATCCAATATTCTATACATTTACATCAAAACGGATCGCCGAGTTATTCGCTCCAATAGACAGACAAAACGCGTGCACTCCTCTCCGAATGCAATCATAATTACCATACCATTTACTAATACACGTCTTTAAAAAAAAAATTAAAAAAAAAACAAACAAAGAAAGCGGAAATAAACAAACAAAATCTTCTTGTCACGCTCTCCCAAGAAGAACTCTCACATCCATCCATGAACAGTACCTACTCCACCGTCATGTGACCACCCTGAAGAAGACTTGTGGTCTCAGTTTTTTCAGCAGAGGTGTAGAACGGAGGGAGGGAGAGAGAGAGAGAGAGAGAGAGAGGGAAGGCATCTTCATCCGTCCTGTCTGTCGCTTTCTACTGCTCTCACGTCGCCTTGGCCAACAAGCCACGCTCAGCACCGGCCCTATCTTTCTCTTCTCTCTTATAAAAGAGCGAGCGCTCAGCTTGAAGTCTCTCAACTTTTTATAAAGCGGGTCTCTGGTCTCTACTGCCTTGACCTCTTGGCGCTTCGACGGTGGCTGCGGTGGTGCAGATGGCAGTGGCGATGGGGGTGGCAGCGGCGCTGGAGGAGGCCGGGGTGGTGCTGGAGGGGGGGAAGAGGAGGGTGCGGAGTCTCTACTGGAAGCTGAGGGCGGAGATTCGAAGGCAGGTGGCGAGGGGGAAGGCAAGGAAGCAGCGGTTCAGCTTCCACTACGACCCCTTAAGCTACGCTCTCAATTTTGATGATGGTGTTTCTACTTTCTTCTGCTGAGCGGGAGGCCAGTCGATGGATGTTTCTCTTGTGATGTTGTCTTTTTTTTTTTTTTTTTTTTCTGCTTTAGCTTTAATTTGGACAGCAGTCTTCTTTTTCTTTTTAATGTAAGGGACCATCTTGTTTTAATCTTTTGGAAGGAATTTAGAAAATGGCAACGGCTAATGTGAAATTATCTTGATAGTTCTAGAGTTCAAAAAAAAAAAAAAAAGTGAATCTCTTAAAGAGTACGGATGTGGTCAGGGTGGGAAGGATATATAGGTGTTGGCCTGCCATCTTTGTTTCAATCATTCAAACTATCATTTCAAACGTCTCATCGAGGCCGTCTGCTTTAGTTTCCGTCTCCTTTAGTTTGGAGTTTTTGCAGCAGGCCTAGTTCGATCCTTGGTGTCTCGTTTTCAATTAGAGTAATTTACTTTGGTTAACTTAGGGTGCATTTGTTTTCGTGGGGTTTGAGAGGCACAACTCCAGTTTAGTACTCTCAATTTTCAAGTTTTGAAGGATGGATATAATACGTACTAAGTCTTATAAATCCTTATAATTCCTTAGGTCAAATCTAGCCTAATTAAGCTAAACCGGTAAGCTAACAAGAAAATGGTGTTTGCTGAAAGTCATTGGAACAAATAATTTATGACACTGTCATAAAGACAAAAGTACAATAACTTTAAAGTTAGAGCAAGTGCAAAGGCACTGTATTACATTACTTAGTACAGTCAGGCCAAATTAACTACAGTTTATATAATTACACCAACACATAACAAGCATATCCGGATTTCGGTAACTGCTCGTGAAAGTTGATCGCGAGATCGGAGTTATGCGAGGTATTTGAATTTCAAATCGGTATTTGAATTTCAAATCGGTGTTTGAATTTCAAACCCCCGAGATGTGATTACCTGATCGCGAAACTTAATCGCGATATTTCTGGAATAGATAACGCCTGACGATTGTATTTTCAAATATCTCGTAACTAATTGGGTCCCAAATCCCTTGATTTGAGGAATCTGTAACTAATTGAATCCCAAATCCCTTGATTTGAGGAGTCTGCATCCCTTCCAGTCAGCAGTTTTGAAGGGATAAATCAGTCATTATCCTAAAAGCAACTAACACAAGATATGGATAGATTTTGGGAGCGTTACTTAGCCATTATCTAAAATCACCGTTGAACTTTTGGATGAAGATTAAGACGTCAATTTCAGCTGCAATTTAATCCCTTCATCAGCCTATTCAAACGGTCATCAAGGGATAACCTTTGGAAGAGATTGGGCGGTGGGTTATTTGAGGCGGTGCATGGGATATGGATAAGGATGGGAGAAGCTTTGGATAAGGCGGTGGCTGCACCTATAAATTAAAGGGCAGAGGTGTGGAAAGGGAATGAAATCAATCCAACGAAGGTATCCAATGAAGGATTGAAGGCGTCTTCTATTCTCCACCTTGGGCGAGTAGGAGGAGAACGAGAAGGCACGATCGGAGCCGTTGAGGATTTCCTACAGAGGATCGAACGACATTCAATGGCCTCCACGTACACTACTCAGCTGCAATGCTGCGGTGTCGGCCAATGGAGCGGTCCATTGACTCAGTCCATTGACTCACACATAGTAACAGTAGTATCTTTGCCTTCAACGTTTGCATCTAGAGCTGGAGGTTGATATTATGACCCAGAAAGGTTAGAGACAAGAAGCAGGTGGAAATTTCACGGAAGAGGTACTTGAGAGTGGAGGGGCTTTAGAAAATTAATTCCAGCCGTTACATGTGGGAACGTGAGGAGGTTTCCAAAAAAGGCTCATGGCAAGAGGAGTTATTAATTAATAAATCGAGAAAGCAAGAAGGGTTGTGGTGGTTTGAACTCTAGTTCAAATGGATTAGTCTGACCGTTGGTAATAGGATAGAAATCCTTAGCTCTTGTTCAACGGGGAATCCACTTTTGTTCATCAGGGACTAACCCCCAACAAGTTTCTTAGGGTATTTTTAAATCTTCATTTGGGAAAATATATTGAGAGATATTTGAGCCCAAAGTTGGGCCCATGAAGTGGTCTGGGTAGAGTTTTAAGAATCATTTTATTATTCAGATTTTCTAGATTTTAGAAATTTAATGATGTAAAATGATACTGTAGGTACCCAGGTGTCCAACTAGTTGGGTTATCAATTGGAATTTACGTACTGAGGTAAGTAAGCCAAGTATTATAATTTTATAAATTTTTTAATTTATAAATTATGAACTTACAGTTAAATGTAATTATGTTAATCTTGCAAAATTATGTTGTTACTATCGAGATTATAATATGCAATTATAATAATGATAGTAAAAATTTATGTATCGCCACGGTTCTCATATGACTTAAAATGCCAAGTGATACGTGACCCACCTCCATAGGGAACATATGTGGAGGACACGCATCCGTAGGATGTGTTCTGATGATAGATTATGATATGACATATTATGACAGATGATAGATGACAGATTATGATATGGCATAACAATGGTACCAGGACCCTTCCTCTTGGGGATATTTAAGAGTATACAAGATGAGTGTTGTAGGACCGTGGGACAAATAAAGAAAATAATGACAGTATAAACAGTATTTTGTTTACATTGCATATTCTAGTAATTATTATTTAATTAAGTTTCTAAATTATTTTGTTCTGATGACATGAATGTGCTGATAGCATGATAAATGTATTTAAAATTGAAAGTTTTTATAAAAATGTGATTTGAGAATATCTTGATATGATATGATAAGATATGATGATTTGAAACTGTATTAAGCTTACTTATTGAGTGTGAGCTCATATAATTCTCACAATATTTTTAGAGCCACAAGAGTGAAGAAGGATATTTGGGATAGATGGAGCTCTATTAAATAAATTATGATCCATTATATTGATGTAGCCCAGTATTGCTTGTGTGTAGGGCTGGTAGCCCAAACTGATAATTATGGTTTATAATAAATCATGGATTTGAATTTTTGCCTTATATTGATTTATGTATCAAAATTTGAGATGCCTTGCATGCTCGGCATGCGGCGGGTTGTCACCCTAGCTCAAATTTTTTGGTCTAGGGCGTGACAGCTTAAGTGGTATCAGAGCCTAGGTTTGACCTTAGGGACAAACATATGATGATACTAGACAAAGTAGTAGAATGACACTGGAAGGATAATAACTCTAAGATGATTTTAAGTAAATGTGTTTTGAGAGCCTAAAATTTAGAAGTCTATAAAGATGTTGACTGGACTTTAGCCCTGGCAGAAATTAATAATACCCTATCATACAAGAAGTCAGTGATATGATGAGGGCTTCTGGTTTAGTGACCCTGGTCAGCCGGGAGACCAAGTGACTCCTGGAGGCTCTGGCTACGTGGGCTTGGTTGGGAATAGCCAACAACGGTTTTAGACCCTAGAGAACATGGGTACATGAGACTTTAATTTAATATGCAATACAAGGTAGATGAATAAATGGAATATTATGCAACAGTTGGAAGTTGCAATTGATGACAATGTGACATTTTTATATTTTGATTTAGTAGATGTTTGAATTTTGAATTATTAAATCTGAATTTGAATGCGGATATATATAGTGGATTTTACTAAGAGGACTTGCATTATTAAAATTGCATCTTCAAGGCTAATTTGTTGGTTATGAAGATGATTGATACTGATATTATTGAAATGGTTGACTACGTAGTGTCGCAATGGATTATTTAGGAAGAATATAAGATCTTAAGTTTTGAGGCGATTAAGGTTCATGTAGACCCTGTGAACTATTGGGATTGATTTTGGTTATGAATGTTCAAATGTTTTAAAGGTAGCAAGTGAAAGATTCTTAGCAGTGATAAGAATAAGATAAAATTTCATTAATAAAGAATTTCATGAGGATTTGCATCTATTAATAGATTCCAGAATCAAGATGATAGAACACTAATCTATCATGCCTGCTTACCATGCCTCTCTTCGTAGTTTTAGGTAGGTATTTTTACCCAGAATGGATAATTTGTTAATCAGTCATAAGTAGCTTGAATCTTTTCAAGGAAAGAGGAGGGAGATGATTTTATTTTTGATCAATTATGGAAGACGGCTGAGGATACATCTAATATCACTTTCAAATCAAAGAAAGATTACTATAATTTTCTAAATGTATCTTTTAGGTGGTAAGCGCATCTTCAATCTCTATAGACCTTATAAGCCATGTATCCCATCCGAGTTAGATCAGTTAGGTTACTTTGAGATATTCAAAGGAATTGAATCAGTTAATTATGATAATTATGAAAGATGTCTGAGTTATTACCTTAATGATGTTAGCTTGAAGTATTCAAGAGTAAAACCAAGTATGTTATGATGATTTAATCAAAAATTAAAAATAAGTGTCGGCATATTTAGAAGTTGCAAAGCACTTGAAGAAGACCATCTTATATCCGGTGCAATGGTAAACTGATTAAATTGAGTCCGAATCCATTGGACTCTTTTTTTTTCAATGGAGTATTTTTGTAAGGCTTGGCAGATAGTCTGAAAGAACCATTTAATTTTTAGAGGAAATGTTGCAAGCCTGGTGATGGAATTTAGGAGGTGCTTGAGAAGCATCTTACCTTAGTAAAATTTCTTCTTATAAAGATTACTGAGCCAATACTAATGGACCCATTTGAGATTTTTACAATATGGTATCAAAGCCTGGTTCTAGTCGAAGTGCAGGAGCTAAGTGCCACACAGGGCAAAGTGCTACATCGAGGGGAGCCACCTCTTGAACTTGTGGGGGCCATAGGGCAAAGTGCTACATTGATGGGAGCCACCTCTTAAACCTGTGAGGGTCCACCTCTAGAATCTTGCCTGCCTGGTGGTTGTGATCAATTGACCCTGGCGACGAGGATATCGCATTTGGAAGGGGGCTGGATTGTGATAACCCTCCCAATAGTCCCATATCGGAAAATTGGGAGTTGGTTAAGTGGTTTATATATTGTAAAGCAAGAAGGACAAGGCACCAATTGGATCCCTTTTTGGGCTGTGGTGGCCCAAGTTGGTGTGGAGCTTGTCCGTCTTGCTTTCTTGTAATGAAACGGGCCCATGGGCCCGGATCGTTACACACGAAGCTGCTTCAAATAACGATACCTTTTATAGTTGTTAAACCAGCTCAGTATCAAAAAATTTTCCCCTCTAACTTTATTCCAACACGAAGGAGATCTACACCTCATATTGTAAAATGAAAGTTTTCTTAAGGGTATCACCAACCAAAGATGTGATAAGATTTGGGATTAGAGAAAAGCTGAGCCCACGTTATATTGACCTTTTGAGATCTTGAGTAGAGTCGAAGAGATTGCTTACAGTATGGCACTGCCTCCGATTCTATTTGGGGTACACAATGTTTTTTATGTCTCTATATTAAGAAGTATATCTCTGACCCCAGCCATGTTATAGCATATGAGCCTATACAGTTGAGAAAAGATTTATCATATGAGGAGCATCCTGTGCGTATAGTGGACTGCAAAGATCAGGTTCTGAGACGGCGTATCATTCCATATGTCAAGGTGCAATGGAGTAATCATTCCGAGAGGGAGGCTACTTAGGAACTTGAGGAGGAAATGAAAAAGAAGTATCCATAACTATTTGAGTCTTAATATAGTTAATGATGTAGCTACGACTGTTGACATTTGAATAAAGACTTAGTTGATTGTGTGATAAAATTGGAATTCTAATTTTCTCTAATGAAAGTGCATCAATTTCGAGGCCGAAATTATTATAAGGAGGGGAGAATGTAATCCCAGATTTCGGTAACTGCTCGTGAGAGTTGATCGCGAGATCAAAGTTGTGCGAGGTGTTTGAATTTCAAACCCTCGAGATGTGATTACTTGATCGCGAAACTTAATCGCGATATTCCTGGAATAGATAACGCCTGACAATTGTATTTTCAAATATCTCGTAACTAATTGGGTCCCAAATTCCTTGATTTGAGGAGTCTGCATCCCATCCAGCCAGCAGTTTTGAAGGGATAAATCAGTCATTATCCTAAAAGCAACTAACACAAGATATGGATAGATTTTGGGGGCGTTACTTAGCCATTATCTAAAATCACTGTTGGACTTTTGGATGAAGATTGAGGCGTCAATTTCAGTTGCAATTTAATCCCTTCATCAGCCTATTCAAACGGCCATTAAGGGATAAGCTTTGGAAGAGATTGGGCGATGGGTTATTTGAGGCGGTGCATGGGATATGGATAAGGATGGGAGAAGCTTTAGATAAGGCGGTGGCTGCACCTATAAATTAAAGGACAGAGGTCTGCGGGAAGGGAATAAAATCAATCCAACGAAGGTATCCAACGAAGGATTGAAGGCGTCTTCTAGTCTCCACCTCGGGCGAGTAGGAGGAGAACGAGAAGGCAGGATCGGAGCCGTTGAGGAGTTCCTACAGACGATCGAACGACATCCAGTGGCCTCCACGTACGCTACTCAGCTGCAATACTGCAGTGTCGGCCAATGGAGCGGTCCATTGACTCACATACAGTAACAGTAGTATCTTTGCCTTCAACGTTTGCAACGAGAGCTGGAGGTTGATATTATGACCCGGAAAGGTTAAAGACAAGAAGCGGGTGGAAATTCCACGGAAGAGGTACGTGAGAGTGGAGGGGCTTTAGAAAATTAATTCCAGCCATGACATGTGGGAACGTGAGGAGGTTTCCAGAAAAGGCTCACGGCAAGAGGAGTTATTAATTAATAAATCTGGGAAGCAAGAAGGGTTGTGGTGGTTTGAACTCTAGTTCAAAGGGATTAGTCTAATCATTGGTAATAGGATAGAAATCCTTAGCTCTTGTTCAACGGGGAATCCACTTTTGTTCATCAGGGACTAAACCCCAATAAGTTTCTTAGGGTATTTTTAAATCTCTATTTGGGAAAATATATTGAGAGATATTTGAGCCCAAAGTTGGGCCCATGAAGTGGTCTGGGTAGAGTTTAAGAATCATTTTATTATTCAGATTTTCTAGATTTTAGAAATTTAATGATATAAAATGATACTATAGGTACCCAGGTGTCCAAATAGTTGGGTTATCAATTAGAATTTGCGTACTGAGGTAAGTAAGCCAAGTATTATAATTTTATAAATTATTTAATGTGTAAATTATGAACTTACAGTTAAATGTAATTATGTTAATCTTGCAAAATTATGTTGTTACTATCGAGATGATAATATGCAATTATGATAATGACAGTAAAAATGTATGTGTCGCCACGGTTCTCATATGACTTGAAATGCCAAGTGATACATGACCCACCTCACAGGGGTGCATATGTGGAGGACACGCATCCGTAGGATGTGTTCTGATGACAGATAATGATATAATAGATTATGACAGATGACAGATGACAGATTATGATACGGTATAACACTGGTACCAGGAACCTTCCTCTTGGGGATATTTAAGAGTGATACACAATATGAGTGTTGTAGGGCCGTGGGACAAATAAAGAAAAATAATGATAGTATAAATAGTGTTTTGTTTACATTGCATATTCTAGTAATTATTATTTAATTAAGTTTCTAAATTATTTTGATCTGATGACATGAATGTGCTGATAGCATGATCAATGTATTTGAAATTGAAAGTTTTTATAAAAATGTGATTTGAGAATATCTTGATATGATATGATAAGATATGATGATTTGAAACTGTATTAAGCTTACTTATTGAGTGTGAGCTCATATAATTCTCATAATGTTTTTCAGAGCCACAGGAGCGAAGAAGGATATTTGGGGTAGATGGAGCTCTATTAAATAAATTATGATCCATTATATTGATGTAGCCCAGTATTGCTTGTGTGTAGGGCTAGTAGCCTAAAACTAATAATTATGGTTTGTAATAAATCATGGATTTGAATTTTTGCCTTATATTGATTTATGTGTCGAAATTCGAGACGCCTTGCGTGCTCGGCATGCGGCGAGTTGTCATCCTAGCTCAAATTTTTTGGTCTGAGGTATGACAATTGCACTGCACTAGTTAATTCGGTGTACAACCTGCTTAAAATTATAATTCATGTCCGTTGTAAGTACCTTGGGCTATCTCAAACATAGGAAAGTTTCGCTAGGATAGAAATCCGGCAATCACAGTATAATTATGACGATTTCTGTACGATGGTATCAAAACAAAGAGAATTAGTTACTGATGGAAAACAATAAGAAAGCAGAAATCATTTGATATGATTCTTACGCCACCTTTTTCTGTAGTTCTTCCTTCACTACTCTCGTCAAATTAAATGAACGCTTGGATAACGGACAAATTGGCTAGTTTATTCAATCTTCCTGCCATGAAATTTAGATACGTTTTGGCTGAGGTGAGAGAAAGGATGCAGGAAAAGGACATGCTCTTCAATGAAGCTCCTGCTGCAAACTGCCGCTGCTACCACCTAGAATGAGGGTGCTGCATGCTGCGTCTTGGGGCAAGCAGCAGGGCCATAATGGTAGCTTTGATTAAGTATTGTACTCGGTGCTGCAAGTACTCCTGCTGTCCTGTAGCCAATGAATTTTCCTCTTGCCTAAGGAGCAGCGTTGAATCGTGGAGCTAGAAGGGTGCAGGTGAAGAACACATAACGTTATCAATTCGATGTGGATGCCATTGCTTATCTCCCGGATCTCTCCACATGACTCTACGCGCAGCATGCATGCATGATTCCAACACCAACTTAATTATATATGGTGATGACTCTAGCGTGTAGATTTTGGTGGCAGCTTTGGAGAGAAAACAAGAGTATAGGAGTTAGAATTTCTGTAAATATGTATAGGTATTCTCTGCAGAATTTATAGATAAAAGAGAAGCTTTATTAGAAGGAGAGAATCTACATAGGATTCAAATTTTTAATCTCATTCAAACGATCGAAACTCCATTTAGAATAAGAAATAGATAGAATGGTTTAACTATCTTATTTTTAACTTTCTTTTAACCCATGTGAAGGCCTCATGGGTCTTGCGCTGCGTACCAAATCTGACCTCCAAGCAACCCTCTGGAATTTGAGTTGTCCGGAGATCGGTGTGGGTGTTACATAAAAGAGGTATAAGAGTAGAAAATATATATCGGAGCCTCTACCACTTGTTGGATCATCCCATCCCATCAAAAAAACAATAAAAGAGTAATGCAAACGTACAGTTTTTTCATTAGAATGCGACCACTGGGATCTAAAACTTAGATACAAATGCGGAGGATATTGGCGAAGCTCCTTGTTTTTTATGTCGTTTAATGCTGTAGTATCAGCATATATGGTTAAAAAATTATGTTTTTTTTTTTTTTTGACGGCTTGGTTACTGCTTTGAATTTCAATTTTAATATAGTCTCCTTCTTTTCTGCTAATTAACGAAAAAAAAATATTAAATAATAAAAAAATAAATTTGCTTCTACAAATATTACTGCTCATCAGTGGTGCCGTAATAGTTCCAACACGAAGGGCACCTTATAAGAGCATGAAAGCTATGGGTGCATGGCATATAGTGAGTGGGATTAGAGGGTGGAGATTGAGGTTCTGTTTTTTTATTAAAAAAAAATAAACACAAAAGAGGATGATAGCTTTTATAAGATAGTTAATGATAGCTTTTATAAGATAGTTAACGCAGTATCCACGATCTTGTCTTATATTATTATAACAAAATGCATGCAAAAAATTGTTGGGGTTCAGAACAAAAGTGGCGGGATCTTATATTCTGGGCTTTCACCCTTTATTACCAATAATTAGACCGTTGTAGTGGTAAGTTGCTTGCCACTTGACTTCTTGATCAAAGGTTCAAACCTTCTTCCCTTATGGCAACTGAATTAACTGCCATATGTCATTCTCTAAAGCAGTGCACTTTCATTATTAGTCCCCTAGGCTTATCTTTTTTCCAGATCATATCTCCTTTGGAATGCCTTCATCTAACCTGGTGTACAGTGATCGATTGACCAAACTAACATCTTTGGAAGCCTTGCCTGCAGCCTCAAGAATCTTGCTTTTTCAATAGTGTTCTATTCATCCTCTCAGCCCTCCCCTTTTTGATACCCCACTCTTCATAAAACTCTGAAACTCCCTGCTGGTGTATTCTCTGCCATTATCTGATCTTAGACATTTTATACTCTATCATGTTTCTTCTCCACCTCAGCCTTTCAGATTTTGAACTAGGTGAAGATCTTTGATTTCTCCTTCATAAAGTAGATCCATAGTTTTCTTGAAAATCATTTATTAGGGTAAAGAAGTATCTGACCCCATTCCTTGCAGAACTGAGTCTAGTTCCTAGACATATGTGTGTACTAACTCTAGGGGTTCTGCACTTCTAGCTATGCTGACTGAGAACTGCACTCTCCTCTGCTTCTCCATCTGACATGGCTCACAGATCTTCATATTTTGACAACTTAAATTTGGAAGCAGCCCTCTCTTGCTCAGTTCTTTTATCCTCCTATCTTCCATGTGGCCTAAGCGGTAATGCTACATCATGTACATATCCCGATGATCCTATTCTAAAGCTACTACCTCATATCTTTTGGTCACCATAGAGCTCTCCAACTTGTATAGATTGTTCTCCAGCCTTCTCTCTCTTATCACCACTATAGCTCCATTGGATATGTTCAGAACTCTACTCCTAGCATGACTGCTGAAGCTGTATTCAGTCTACTCTAGATATCCCAGTGACACCAGATTTTTTGAGTTCTGGGATAAGCTTTACGCTGGTAAGAGTGCGCACTATGCCATCAAATATTCTCACTCTCACTGTGCCAATCCTTGCCATCTTGCAAGGGTGATCATCTCTAAGAATCACACTCTCCTTATCAACCTTTATGTCAATGTTGAACCATGACCAGTTGGAAGTATAATGATGAGAACAAGTTGAATCTAAGGTCAACATATCTGTGTTGTGCCTGTGACCATCTGATACCACCAAGAGATCATCATTCATCTCTTGGTCTGCAATTGATTGTACTCACAGACTCAAATCCTTCCTTTTCTTTCTTTTAATTTTTTCTCTTAGGATAGTTCCTCTTGAAATGTTTTACCTTACCACACTTATAACACTTAGCCTCTCTCTTGCCTTTCCTGGACTTTAACCATCCCCTAGGCCTGCACCTGTCCCTGCCTTTGCTTATCCCTTTCCCCACTAATAGACCCTCTTAGAGAATAGCTTTCTTGGTCATCTTCTTCCTCTGCTCATTCATCCAAAGCACCGAGACTTTTATCTTCATAGAACAATGTCTCCTTTTCGTAGAGCAGCGTCATGACTAATGCATCATATGATATGGACAGTGAACACAGTAGTAGTAGTGCCTTGTCTTTCTCCTCCATCTTGATCCCGATATTCAGTAATTCATTGCTCATCTGGTTGAACACCTGAATGTGGCCCAGCACATCTCTACCTTCTGCCATTCGAAGACTATAGAGGTGCTTCTTCAATATCAATTTATTATACATACTCTTTTCTATGTAAAGGGTGTACAACTTCATCTAGAGTCCCTTTGGGGTCTTTTCCTTCAGTACTAAATAAAGGGCTGAATCTGCCAAACATCCTTTGATAGCTGAACATGCTTTATTCTTCAACAACATCCACTGTTTGTCTGTCATTCCATCTGGCCTTTCTTCCAAAGCCAGATCTAACCCTGTTGCACAAGGTCCTTTATCCAGACTTTTCATATGAAAATTTTTTTCTTTCCATCAAACTTCTTAAAATATATTTTTATGTTACTACTCATGGCCAGATCTCAACCAAAAATAGCACAAAAATATTTCAAAAAATTGAAAGTACCTTAATGAGGCCTTGTTGAATTTTTTCAGCCCTTTGAAGATCTCCAAATTTCTTCTTCTGAAGCTTGGCTCTGATACCAACTATTGGGGTTTAGTGGTTGAACAACAGCAGCGAATCTCCTCGTTGGAGAAATATCCTGGGCTTTCAAACCATCGCAGCCCCCTATTTTAAACCTAGGATCGGTCACATGGACGGAGGCTATGTCCGCTTCCAAGAGATTTGATCGCTCCGTGCCTTTACCGTTGGATCACGAATTCTTTCGTCAAACCCTAGAAACTAGGGTTAAAATACATGACCAAATGGGATTGGCTCAGACTAAAAAAACTCTCATGACTAACCCAATGAGATTAAACTAATCTCTAAGCCCGTGTACACACTTGATTTAATCTCAACCCTTGGACCCATACCCGGCCTAATACAAATTAGCTCAATTTGAGCCTTGATAACACCACATCAGGCCCAATAAAAAGCTCTTCTTTTTATACCACTTGTTAGAAGCTTTAATACCACATATAATAAAAGATGTATTAATAAAAAAAGATAGATAAAAAATAAAAAAGAGTAAAACCAAGTAAAAAAGTGCATGTAAATTTATATGATTTAGCTTATTATTCTATGTTCATGGGTGAAAAAGAATAAAAACTCTGATCTCAAGGAGATCCCGAGGATTGTTCGCATCAAATATTAAAATCATAAGAATAATTTTTTTTGGCCATAGACTCTCATATAAATCTTAGACTTGTTCATACTCGACAAAACTCTTTTTTAAATTATTTTAACAACTCTTTAAGTTATCTAGATGTCAAAACTAGAGCATCTTAAAATTCAAGGCTATATGCTTATATATAAAGAAAGAAATACAATATATTATAAAAATTAAATTAAAATTATATATATAGATATTATGCTTTGTTTTGTAAATTTTAATTATAATGAAGAAGATTGAAGTCCTACGTATGAATACAAAAACATATTTAAGAATTTCAAAACAATTTTAACTTATATAAAAAAATAAAAATAATTTATAAGTCTCAACTAAAATGATTAGCCAAAATTTAGCTTTACATATAGGAATTGAAGATATATACTTAGTGCATGCTAAACTATTGAGTACCGTAATTCTTTTAAACTTAAATTTAAGATCTTATCCTATGCATGTCCCCATTCTGCCACCGTCCCATCCTTTTCGATATATGTGCCGAAATCGATGACTACATCGATGTTCCATCAAACATCTCATTGGGACCAACGAATCTCGTGACCATAAGCTCAAGGACTTGCATTTCTTTCGTGCATCCACGGACCCCAAGTGACGTAGGCCTGCATCGTCCCAACGCCGTGTCCTCCACGTATCGCTTTGCTAACGCTAGTGCTCTCTGATATACATGATGTACTCATGGACAAGACTTTTCTATGTATTTAAATTTTCTTTTCCAAGGGTATCACAAGCACATGATTAAAATGATCTAATTGTTCTTCTTCTTGTCTGCTTTTGGGATATTAATTTTTAAAATTCTTCTCCCTGCCAAGTTATTCTCCAGTGCTGAATGCCACACGCATTAACACACTTGGTTATGCCAAGAAGAGGGCATTTTAAGATATTTTGAAGTAAATATAATGGGTAGTGTTAACAGTAACTCACTTTTCTCAAAGTCGAAGAAACGAAGATCTTTCTTATCGGACTTTTGCAAGAAAAGTCATCGAAGACTGAATACTTCGGTGGGAACCCTCCAACACTCAAGTCAGTCACTCGGAACAGACAAGAGTTAACTAGCAGATATGAGCTAGAGTTCAAGATCCTTCCCTCGTTGTTATGGGGGCTTTTATACATGTCCGATAATCTTTCTTTTCTCGCTTCCAAAAGGTTGCTGACTTCGAGGTGCTTTTGTTCACTAACGGACGAAAAGCAAGGCTGACAGCAATGGATCGTAACCGTCTATCAGAGGTATCCCTCCTCGCCTGCCACCTACCGAATGCAGCGCTATAGATGGCAGACGATATGGCTGGGTCTGATATGCGCCATAACGGGGTATGACCACGCGCTGTTGCAGGTAAGTGGTGGGTCACGTGGCCGCTGCAGACGGTTGGTAGGCCACGTGGCCGCGTCAGGTGGCTCGAGGCAGCAGGTCGCCAGCCCCGATGGCAAGACCGAGAGGACGCTCGAGGCCGAGGCAGACGCTCGAGGCCGAGGTGGACGTTGACTCTTAAGGCTGAGGCCGAGGCTGACGCTCGGGGCTGAAGCTCAAGGCTGAGGGGGCCTCGGAGGCCAAGGCGGATGCTCAGGGCCGATGCCGAGGCTGAAGCTTGGGGCTGAGACCGGGGTTGAAGCTTGGGGCTAACGCTCGGGGCTGAAGCTCAAGGATGAGGGGGCCTCGGAGGCCGAGGCGGATGCTCGGAGCCGATGCCGAGGTCGAGGCCAAGACTGACGCTCGGGACCCAGGTCAAGTCTGAAGCTTGAGGCCGAAGGGAACCTCAGACCTCCGAGGAGGACCTCGGAGACCGAGGGGGGCTTCGGAGGCCGAGGGGGCCTCGGGTCGCAGGCTGGGCTTCGACAGTTTGTCGTTTGTCCACCGTTTACTTTGAAGACCCTGGATCAGCCACATCAGGTATGCTTTATTTATTGTAAATCAACGATCAGGAACTATCAATTTGTTGGCCTAGATGGCAACCCAAAAGGGGGGATGAATTGGGTTCTTAAAAAATTTTAACACTTTGAAACTAATTGCTTGGATATGAAAGTGCTTGAGTGCAATGTATAGATAAATGCTAAGCACAAATAAATGAGATAAAGAGAGAGGGAGATAATATTCACGGCAAACACAAAGATTTTATAGTGGTTCGGTGTATCCAACACTTACGTCCACTCCCAAGCAGCACTTGGGTGCACACTATAATTCACTTGATTACAGTCGAGTTATTTTACAAGTTCACAACCCAAACTTATTATTTTTGGGGTCACAACGAACCCAGCTGATTTTCACAGGCTCACCAGCATAAAACCTAACTACAAGCTATCCTTAGCTTGTCTCGAGGTACATTACATCCACTAATTCAATCCCCTAATTGAATTAGCAAACAACAATAAAAGTAGAGTTTTGAATACAAAACAGCTCCTCAAAATGAGCAAATATGCAATTAAATAAACAAAGTAAGAAAAGCCTATTTGAAGCAATTTTGATTTGAGCTTTTTTTTCTTTTCTTCTTCTCATTTGAAAGATTGAATCAGGCCTTAGCTCAGATTCTTTACAGCAATCGCAGTTGAGAAGTTGGGGAAAAATAAGGCTTTTGCTTTCTTCTTTTCACTTGGGAAATCCTTAGATTCTGAACTTTGAATGCTTTGGATTTCTCTTTTGACTCTCTAGGATTGTTGGATTTGAGCTTGAGTCTTTCCTCTTTGATTTCTCTCTCTTTTTCACTAAGTATTTTTCTTGATTTTTCGGTCTCTTTTCAAACGACGGTTCCCCCTTTTTATAGATCTCTTAATTCAAGTTTAGGTGAGAAATATAGCCGTTACAGAGTAGTTGGATTTCTTCTACACACAAAGAAAAATAGCCATTAGAGATTAGGTGAAAAAAATATTACCGTTAGAGTCTGTTCTGATATTTGAAAATCTATTCCTGACAGGTTGGAGTCGGCTCCAACTTTTCAGGTGTCGGCTCCAAGTCGGGGTATCCAAAAATAGTAATAAGAAGTTCGTTGAGGAGTCGGCTCTGAAAAAGTTAAGTGTCGGCTCAGTGCTTTTGGGAGTCGGCTCCAGATTTCAAAGGTGTCGACTCTAACTATGTCCAAAAAATATCCTCTCTGTACTCAGGTTAGAGTCGGCTCCAGAAACTCAGGTGTCGGCTCCGCAACTTTTAGGTGTCGGCTCCCGAACTTCAGGTGTCGGCTCGAAAACTGACGCAGAAAATACTTCTTTGTATCTCAGGTTGGAGTTGGCTCCGAAACTCTAGGTGTCGACTCCGGACCATGCCAAAATTCTAGAAAAGTTCTGATACGCCCTGGGGTCGGCTCCTGACAGTTGAGGTGTCGACTCTAAGTTCTGAACTTAAATAATTTTATTAAAATTTGATTCAAAACTTATTTCCTTATACCTTTTGATTGATTAAACATTCTCAATGCCTGAAACACTTCTTAAATTTATCAGAAACATAATGAATATACTCATGTCTTTTGTTAATCATCAAAATCAATAATTGGGTCAACAATCTCCCCTTTTTGATGATGACAAAACATTGAGTATATGCATGATTAAATAATAAAATTTTCAAAGAAGATAAGTTCTCATAGTTAAGCTCTCCCTGAATGAGATAGCTCCCCCTATGTCACTTAACATCTTCTTTCCTTATGTTTAGACTCCATGCATATCAAATTAAGCTCATTTCATTTCATTTAATGTTTGATACAATTAAACTTATTTCATTAAAACTTCTGATACCAATTTTTAATAAAATTCATTCAATGTATATATATATTATATACATTTCATTGAAACTTCTTGATACCAATTTCTTAATAAAATTCATTCAATATATATATTTATCTTCTTTCCCCTTTGTACATTTAATTGTAACTTTTATGCATATACAAATATCATTTACTTCTCCTCCTTTTTTGTAATCAACAAAAAGGTTAATAAGATGCAAATAATATAGATTAAAATCAATGCTTTAAACATTAAGTGAATCAAAAATTCAATTCAAGTCATTCTATATCAAAGTTCCAGGATAGCAAATATGATATTCATTACATCATAAATACTTTCAACTATATCAAAATGTTGCTTTCATTACATCATTGAACAAAGAGTTACTTCAATTACATCAAAACACCAAAACATATTAAACTAAACATCAACTTTTAATAACATCAAAAGAAAGAAAGAAAACTTTATTACAAAAAATCAAAATATAGTATTTAATGATTTCTAAGAAGTCTTTGCAAATCTTCCATAATTTTTTCCATTCCTTCACTTTGAGTTCTGACAAATTCCTTCATTCTTCTATCAACGAATGCACATGCAGTAACAATTTTCTCTTGAAGCTCTGTATTGCATCTAAAATAAGTCTTAGAATCTCCTCCAATCTCTTTGAGTTCCTCAAATATGTGCATTAAATCGGTCTTCAAAGATTCTGAAGAAGCTCCAAGAGTGGACTCAATCTTGCTCACCCTATCATCCAAGGAATAGAGAGTCTCTCTCAAGTTCATAAATCTGCTATCTAACTCAGTCTTCATCTCTTCATTATGATTCAAAAGTAATGATTTTAATTGCTCCATCTAAGTGTCAAAAAAACTGGTAGAAGCTTGAACAAATGAACTTGTAGTAGGTGCAGGAGCTGCTGAAGGTGCTGGGCTACTAGGTCCTGGCAAAATTTGTCTCACTGAAGGTCCAGGTGCTGTAGCTCCAACATCAGTAGCTCTTTCATCCAAGAGACTTTTCCTTTCCCAAATTTCATCTTTCTTCACAAATCCCATTCTATGCACAATTGCTAAACTATAATAATCTGTGTGCCTTAAATTTTTCTTGGGTTCATTTTCAAAAATAACAACACCCTGACTTTGGAATACTAAAGTCAATATTATACCATAGGGTAAAGTGGATCTTTTCTTATTTTCGGCTTCAGCCATATACCAAACTATCATACCAGCCAAATTAATTTGTTGTCCAGTCAAAACACTGTCCATTATAACAATGTCTCGCTTTGAGATATACTCAAACCTCCCAGTCTTAAAAAAAAATCCTTCTACAGATATTATGAAGTAATCTTAATTCAAGAGGCAATTGGTTTGCCCTAATTTCTTCAAACTCAGTAATTTCTCTGCCTAGCATCCTTGATAAAGCATTTAACCTCTCACTATGAATGCTTGCAGCAAGCCCATTAACAGGAATCCCTAAAAGATTTCCTAGAGTTTCCAAGGTTATATGAATCCTTTTCCCTCTAACAGGACTAACTATTCCTCCATCTCCTCTAGATAGATTGAAATAAAATTTCTTGACTAAGGCCGGATAAGTGGGTAAATCAAGGGAACACACCTTATCCCAACCTAGTTCTTTTAATTGCCGCCCAATAGTGAAACCTTCTTCCTTAAAGAAATAAAAGTCTACCTTTCTACCCATTGTAATCACTCGGCCGGCTAAGGTATCGATTTGAGGTGAGGAGGGGCTTGGAACGATGCTCGGTGTGGATGACGAGGAGGACGAAGAGCTCGGTGAAGGCTGCCTTGCCGGATGCCTCACTGTCTATTTTTCGGTCGTCACCGCTCTATCAAACATGGATCCCCTATGTTTGGGTGCCATTGAGAGCTAAGGAGTGGTCAATTTGAGAGATTTTAGGTTTTGGGAAGAGTTGAGAGAGTTTGGAAGAGTTAGGAGTCGATTGAAATGAAAGAGGAGTCGGCTCTATCCTAGATAAGTCAACCTGAGACCATTTGGAGTCGACTCCCGCAAAGCGAGGTGTCGGCTCCAGGTCGCTAACACAGTCAGCACCCGAACTGGAGTCGGCTCCGCTAAGACGGGTGTCGGCTCCAAGGTCTCAAACCGAGAGTGACACACAAGGTGTCGACTCCACAAATTGGGGTGTCGACTCCATTGACAGTTTCAGAAAAATAAAGAGAGTTTCAAAGCTTCGAAACATGTCAAAAGAAAATTAATAAATTTTGGATAAAATCTTTGGAATGTAGTAAATCAAATGATTCAAATATCTAGATAAGTTGTCCTTAGAATCATGAAAGAAATTTTAAGAAATTGATTAAATTCTAGATAATCAATCTTAAGGGTTTCAAAATCATTCCAAAGGGTCACAAATCTAACTCTCCTCTAAGATAACAAAATCTTTCTTTGCTTAGGGGTTTTGTAAATATGTCAGCTAATTGTTCATTAGTACAAACATAATCAAGACAAATATCATTATTAGCTACATGTTCTTTAATAAAGTGATATCTAATTTCAATATGCTTAGTTCTTGAATGTTGTATTGGATTTTTAGTTAAATTGATTGCACTAGTATTATCACATCTAATAGGAGTTTTATCAAGTGTTATGCCATAATCTTCAAGTTGTCGCTTAATCCAAAGGATTTGAGCACAGCAACTTCAGCTGCAACATATTCAGCCTCAGCAGTAGATAATGCAACTGAATTTTGCTTTTTGCTAAACCAAGAGATTAAGTTACTTCCTAAGAATTGACATGCACCACTTGTACTCTTTCTATCTAATTTACATCCAGCATAGTCAGAATCAGAATAAGCAATTAAGTTTAGTGTTGAGTTTCTAGAATACCATAATCCTACATTTTTAGTTCCACTTAGATATCTTAGTATTCTTTTTATAGCAATCAAGTGAGATTCTTTAGGTTCTGACTGAAATCTAGCACATAGACAAACAACAAACATAATATCTGGTCTACTTGCTGTTAAGTAAAGTAGAGATCCGTTCATATCTCTATAATGCTTTTGATCAACTTTCTTACCGTCTTCATCTTTATCCAATTTGCATGAAGACTCATAGGTGTTCCAAGGGGTTTGATTGATTCCATTCCAAACTTCTTGAGAATTTCCTTTGTGCACTTTGTTTGGTTGATGAAAATTTCCTCTTTGCTTTGTTTGATTTGAAGTCCTAGGAAGAAATTGAGTTCTCCCATCATGCTCATCTCGAATTCACCCTGCATTAACTTAGCAAATTCTTGATACAAAAGATTATTAGTAGCACCAAAACAATATCATCTACATATATTTGTACTACTAATAAGTCTTTATCTTTTCTTTTCAAAAATAAGTTTTATCTACATTTCCTCTAGAAAAATTATTTTCAATTAGAAATTTGCTTAACCTATTATACCAAGCTCTAAGTGCTTGTTTTAAACCATAAACTGCTTTGTGTAATTTAAAAACATGGTTAGAAAATTCATGATCTTCAATACCAGGTGGTTGTTCTACAAAAACTTCTTCATTTATAAAACCATTTAGAAATGCACTTTTAACATCCATTTGAAATAAATTGATATTCATATGATATGCAAATGCAAGTAATAGTCTAATTGCTTCTAATCTAGCTACAGGTGCAAAAGTTTCATCAAAATCAATTCCTTCTTCTTGATTATATTTTTGCAACTAATCTAGCTTTATTTCTAATTACTATACTATTTTCATCTAATTTATTTCTAAATACCCATTTAGATCCTATAACTGAGTGACTTTAGGTCTATCAACTAAGGACCATACATTATTCCTAGTAAATTGATTTAATTTCTCTTGCATCGCTAATATCCAATTACTATATTTTTCAGCTTCTTCAATAGTTTTAGGTTCTATTTGAGATACAAATGCAAGATGATTATTGGTATTTCTCATAGATGATCTAGTTCTTACTCCTTGAGATGGATCACCTATAATCAATTCCTTTGGATGACCATAGGCATATCTCCAATCTCTTGGCAGATCTATATTACGAGTAATATCGATAACATCAATCCTAGGAGAATCATCATCTTTAGCTTATTGTTCATGGTCTGAAGATACATATATTTCAATTTTTCAATATCTCCTCTAGCAAATTTGTATCTTCCTCATCATCAATCTTTTCTGAACTTGATGCTAAAGATTCATCAAAAACTACATGAATAGATTCTTCTATAATTAGGTTTCTCTTGTTAAATACTCTATAGGCTTTACTAGTTGTTAAATACCCTAAGAATATGCCTTCATCAGATTTAGCATCAAATTTTTTAAGATTATCTTTACCATTATTATGAATGAAACATTTACAACCAAATGCATGAAAGTAACTAATGTTTGGTTTTCTATTATGCCATAGTTCATAAAGTGTTTTCTTAAGGATTGACCTAATTAAAGCTCTATTTAAGATGTAACATGCTGTATTTATAACTTTCGCTCAGAAGTACTTTGGGAGTTGGCTTTCACATAGCATGGTACGGGCCATGTCTTCTAAAGTCATATTCTTTCTTTCTACAACTCGCTTTGTTGTGGTGTTCTAGGTGCAGAAAAATTATGATGAATGCCATGTTCAATGCAAAAATTTTTAAATAAATAATTTTCAAATTCGTGCCATGATCACTTCTAAGAGACACTATGGTGTTGTTTTTCTCATTAGTGACTTTCTTGAAGAATTTCAAAAATATCAAGTAAGTCTCATCCATATGAGCCAAAAATAATACCTAAGTGAATCTAGAATAATCATTTACTATCACAAGACCATATTTCTTTCCTCATAAACTAGTGGTTCTAGTAGGTCCAAAAATGTCCATATGAAGTAGTTCAAGTGGCCTAGAAGTGAAACAACATTTTTAGATTTGAAAGAGTTTCTAGTTTATTTTTCAAATTGACATGCATCACAAATTCTGTTATTTTCAAAATCTAACTTTGGAAGTCCTTTAACTAAATCCATTCTTATTAATTTTGAAATTAAGTGTGTGCTTGCATGGCCTAATCTATGATATCATAGCCATCCAATCTCATTTACATTTGCATTATTAGCAACTAAGCAATGATTACTAGTAGACAAATTGTCTAAATCAATTAAGTATATATTGCCATTTCTATTACCAATAAATATAATGCTATTGTCTATGGGATTAAAAAGTGCAAATAGAAGCTTCAAAGGAAACTTTGAAACCTTTATCATACAATTGACTAATACTAATTAAATATATTTTAAACCTACAACATATAAAATATTTTCAATAAAAGTGGATGGAGTTATTTAAATTTTACCAAGGCCCATGATTTGACCTTTGCCATTGTCTCAAAAGTAACAACTCCTCCTCTTTTATCTTCAAGGTGATGAACTTATCTTTATCACCCGTCATGTGCCTTGAGCAGCCGCTATCAAGATACCACTTTCGTTTTGATCCTTTGGCCGCAAGACACTCCTGCAAGATGATCAAACTTTTGTTTAGGTACCCAAGCTTTCTTGGGTCCTTCATGGTTAGTAGTAACAAAGATTGTTCCTTTCGAAACCCATATTTTATTTCCTTTAGTTTACAAATTCTTGCTGGTTTTCTTAATATTGCATTCATATGATTTATGTCATTTTAAACCATATTTGAAACAAGTAATATTAGGTGATTGGCCAGCACGTACAAAGATATTTTTCAAAGATTTTTGCTTTCTAAGAGGATTATATCATAATCTTGCCTCGTCAAAAATAGCCTTTTGACTATCTAAAATCATGTTTAATTTTGAAGAACTTAAGGTAAATCTATCAACTATATCCTTATATTTATCAACATCTTTCTTAAGGTTCTCATTTGAAACCAATTCCTTTTCTTTTACAACATCTTCTTTTTCAGATTTCAAGTCTTTAATTTCTAGAGCTATTTTATTTTTCTCTTTAAGCAGATTTGCATTTTCAGTTTTTAAAGATTTGCTTTTCTTTTTCAAAACTTTAAAATCATCAACTAATTCATTAAATGCTTCAAATAATTCTTCAAATGTAAAGTCATGAGTTTCAGAACTTACCTCATCATCTTCTTTTGCCATGAAGCAAATGTTTGCAACTTCCTTTTGTTCTTCCTCGAAAGAGGATTCTTCACTGTCGCTCCATGTTGCAACATAAGCCTTCTTCTTCTTTTTGTAGCTTTCTTCAATTGAGAACAATCATATCTGAAGTGCCTCGTTTCTTACATTCATAACATATGAGGGGTTCTTTTTCTTTTTCTTTGTCCTTGTCCTTCTCTTTTCTCTTTCTCCTTCCATTTTTGTTTCATATCTTTTTTTATGGAAGGGTCTCCTTCTTTGCATAAATTTCTTAAATTTTCTTGCAAGGAGAGCTTCTTCATCATCATCATCATCACTGCTGCTTTCTTCATTTTCTGCAGCCTTTAGAGCAATGGTTCTTTTCTTTTTGACCTCTTCCTCTTGATGTTGTTTTATGGTCAGTTCATGGGTCATCAAGGATCCAAGTAGCTCCTCCAAAGGTAAGGTATTGAGGTCCTTGGCTTCTTGATTGCAGTCACCTTTGCTTCCCATGACCTTGGAAGAGACCTAAGAATTTTACGCACTAAATCAGAATTAGCATAGGTCTTACCAAGACTTTTTAGACCATTCACAATATCAGTAATCTAGTATACATGCATATGATAGTTTCATTTTGTTCAATGCTAAACAATTCATATTTGTGCACTAGAATATTAATTTTTGATTCTTTTACTTGATTAGTACCCTCATGGGTAACTTCTAATCTATCCCAGATTTCTTTTGCGGAAATACATGTAGAAATTCTATTAAATTCATTAGCATCTAAAGCACAATATAAAACATTCATGGCTTTTGCATTAAGCTGAGCCATTTTCCTATCGTTCTTATTCCAATCCCTTTCGGGTTTAGGAACTATTGAACCATCTACTAAGTGTGTGGGTGTTCTTGGTCCATTAATGATTACACTCCATAGTTCATAATCTAAAGCTTGAATAAAAATTCTCATTCTAGCTTTCCAATATCCATAATTTATTTCCATTAAATAAAGGAGGTCTATTTGTGGATTGACCTTCAGCAAATAAGATCCAGCTTGAGCTGCCATTTGGATCTTTGACTCTTGATCATTGGATCAAACTGAAAATGAGCACTAGCTCTGATACCAATTGTTGGCCAAGATGGCAACCCAAGAGGGGGGGTGAATTGGGTTCTTAAAAATTTAACACTTTGAAACTAAGTGCTTTGATATGAAAGTGCTTGAGTGCAATGTATAGATAAATGCTAAGCACAAATAAATGAGATAGAGAGAGAGAGATAATATTCACGGCAAACACAAAGATTTTATAGTGGTTCGGTGTATCCAACACCTACGTCCACTCTTAAGCAGCACTTGGGTCCACACTAATCCACTTGATTACAGTCGAGTTGTTTTACAAGCTCACAACCCAAACTTGTTATTTTTCGGGGTCACAACGAACCCAGCTGGTTTTCACAGGCTCACCAGTACAAAACCTAACTACAAGCTATCCTTAGCTTGTCCCGAGGTACTACCTCCACTAATTCAATCCCCTGATTGAATTAGCAAACAACAATAAAAATAGAGTTTTGAATACAAAACAGCTCCTCAAATGAGCAAATATGCAATTAAATAAACAAGATAAGAAAAGCCTGTTTGAAGCGATTTTGATTTGAGCTTTTTCTTCTTTTCTTCTTTTCTTCTTCTCCTTTGAAAGATTGAATCAGGCCTTAGCTCAGATTCTTCACAGCAATTGCAGTGACAAGTTGGGAAAAAACGCTTTTGCTTTCTTCCTTTTCACTTGGGAAATCCTTTGATTCTGAACTTTGAATGCTTTAGATTTCTCTTTGACTCTTTAGGATTGATGGATTTGAGCTTGAGTCTTTCTCTTTGATTTCTCTCTCTTTTTCACTAAGTATTTTTCTCGATTTTTTGGTCTCTTTTCAAACGGACGATTCCCCCTTTTTATAGATCTCTTAATCAAGTTTAGGTGAGAAATATAGCTGTTATAGAGTAGTTGGATTGCTTCTACACATAAAGAAAAATAGCGTTAGAGATTAGGTGAAAAAAAATATTACCGTTAGAGTCTGTTCTGACATTTAAAAATCTGTTCCTGACAGGTTGGATTCGGCTCCAACTTTTCAGGTGTCGGCTCCAAGTCGGGGTATCCAAAAATAGTAATAAGAAGTTCGTTGAGGAGTCGGCTCTGAAAAAGTTAAGTGTCGGCTCGGCGCTTTTGGGAGTCGGCTCCAGATTTCAAAGGTGTCGACTCTAACTATGTCCAAAAAATCTCTCTGTACTCAGGTTAGAGTCGGCTCCAGAAACTCAGGTGTCGGCTCCGCAACTTTCAGGTGTCGGCTCCCGAACTTCAGGTGTCGGCTTCGGAAACTGACGCAGAAAATACTTCTTTGTATCTCAGGTTGGAGTTGGCTCCGAAACTCTAGGTGTCGACTCCGGACCATGCCGAAATTCTAGAAAAGTTCTGATATGCCCTAGGGTCGCTCCGGACAGTTGAGGTATCGACTCTAATTCCAACTTAAATAATTTTTATTAAAATTTGATTCAAACTTATTTTCTTATACTTTTTTTTGGTACAAGCGGGCGATCACACAAGTCTAGTGTGAATCAGCTCAATACATTAGAGTACAAAATTTACAACAAAATAGAAGAACAGGGGTCTCCGGCCTCCATAGCCAATAACCATTGTGCTGAGCCACAGAGGCCGCCGCCAATCAACAGCCGAATTTGCTTCTCGATATATGTCGTATCTGAACAGTATCCACTTCCTGAAGAATGAATCAAATATTCCCTAAGAAACGATTAATGGGGACTTCAGAAATATTCTCCTTCGAAGCCACCTAATAACCGTCATCGAATCACCCTCGAATCACTATCCTATGGGCATGAAGAGTCTGAACAGTTGATTGATTAAACATTCTCAATGCCTGAAACACTTCTTAAATTTATCAAAAATATAACGAATATACTCATGCCTTTTGTTAATCATCAAAATCAATAATTGGGTCAACACAATTTTTGATATTAAAATTTTCTTATTGAAAAAATAATGTATTTAATAGTATGAATAATAAAGCTATTATGCCACAATTTCAGAACATGAAAATAAACAATTTCAGTTTTCATCCCTATCCTTTTGTTTTCTTTTTTTTTAATAGAATAAAAAAATATGCTCATTTGTTAGAAATAGAAAATCATATTCTAATTTAGAAAACTGAAAAAAATGCACGCATAGTTATTTTCTATGTGAATAAAATTTGAAAATTGGTATGTGAGCCATATCATCATCATAATATTAGCATTATAATTATTATATGAATAATAAAAAAAAAAAAACAATACTTGTAATAATAAGAACAAAGATAATAATTATATTATGATAACAATAATAATAATAATTATCATATCATCATTATCACCTTGAAGGGAAGAAGAGAGAGTTTCTGGAGAAAATATGTGGCATTTACTTAGAATACATGCAATGTTTTCTCAGAAAATATGATAAAATGGACATCATTTTCTTTTTTTAAAAAAGAAAGTCCTTGATTTTCACATCTAAGCTGTTGACCCAACTATTGATTTTGATGATTAATAAAGGAATTGAGTATATTTATTTGATTACTAATGATTTGAGAAGTGTTTCAGGAGTTAAAATTATTTGATCAATTGAAATGAATTAAGAAACGTGCTTTGAATCAAATGCAAAACTTCAATTTCAAAGTTTCAGAACCTGGAGTCAACACTAGAATCCCTGGAGCCGACCCCATAGCCATTCAAATTTTATTCTGATTTTTGATACGGTCGGAGCCGACACCCAGAGTTTCGGAGTCGACACTTACAGTGTCTGGAGCCGACTCCGATGACAGAACGTTGATTTTTTGAGCATCCTGGAGCCGACACACATAGTATTCGGGAGCCGACACCTGCGATGGCGAGCCGACCTCACTTTTTTGGAGCCGACTCCTCAATGAACTCAGAAATTTCTATTTTTGAAAAACGATCTGGAGCCGACACCTGAAAAGTTGGAGCCGACTCCAACCTGATTGGAACGAAAATTTAAATTGCCAGATCAGCTCTAACGGTAATATTTCCTTTTTACCTAATTTCTAACGATATATTTTGTTTAAGGTACACTCCAACGGCTAGTTTCATCCCAAAAATGGATTGAAGAAAATCTATAAAAAGGGAGAATGCCCGTTTGAAAAAGAAGACGGAGAAATAGAAAATATTTCAAATCAAAAATCCGAGAAAGCCTGAGCCTGAATCTCAAGAGAAAAGCATTCAAACTCAAATCCTTCCACTCCAAAAAGCTCAAAGAGGAATCCAAGGCGCCCAAATCAAAAAATCGGTGGATTTCCCAAATTGAAGAAAAAGCTCGTTTCTTCCATTTCCAATCTTCTCTACTGCAACGACTGTGGGGATTAAAGCTGAGGCTTGATTCATCATTCCAAAGGAAGAAGAGGAAAAGAAAAGAAGAAAGCTCACATTCAATCATCTCTAAACAGGCTTTTCTAAACTTGTTTACTTTATTTTGAATATTTGCTCAACTAAGGAGCTGTGAATCATTGTAAAACATTCTTATATTTGTTTGTGCTAGTTCTATCAAGGGGATTGAACTAGTGGAGGTTGTTAACCTCGGTCAAGCTAGATTAGCTTGAGTTTAGGGTTTTGTGCTGGTGAGCCCGGAAAACCGGCTGGGTTCGTTGTGATCCCGAAGGAAAACAACAAGTTTGAGTTGTGCTCTTGTAAAACAACTCGGCTGTAATCTAGTTGGTTATAGTGTGGACCCAAGTGAATCTTGGGAGTGGACGTAGGTGTTGGATACACCGAACCACTATAAAATCCTTGTGTTTGTCGTGCATTCATTATCTCTATCTTTATCTCCTTGTTTGTGCTTTATATTTGCATTGCAATTAATTTCATTTAACTTAAAGCTAATAGTTTTCAAAATTTAAATTTTTAAGAACCCAATTCACCCCCCCCTCTTGGGTTGCCATCTGGGCCAACAATTGGTATCAGAGCAAGTGCTCATTGTTTATTTGATCACACGATCAAGAGCTAAAGATCCAAATGGCAGCTCATGTTGGATCATTTGCCAAAGGTCATTCCACGAATAGACCTCCCTTATTTAATGGTTCCAACTATTCATATTGGAAAGCAAGAATGAGGATATTCATTCAAGCTTCTGATTATGAATTGTGGGGTGTTATAATTAATGGACCTAGTACACCCACACATTGTTGATGGCACTATTGTTCCGAAGCCCGAAAGGGATTGGAATGATAATGATAGGAAAATGGCACAGCTCAATGCTAAGGCCATGAATGTCTTATATTGTTCATTAGATGCTAATAAATTTAATCGCATTTCTACATGTAATTCCAAAAGAGATTTGGGATAGATTAGAGGTTACCCATGAGGGTACAAACCAAGTAAAAGAATCTAAAATAAATATTCTTGTTCATAAATATGAATTATTTAGCATGGAGCAAACTGAAACTATAGCTTGCATGTACACTAGATTTACCGATATTGTGAATGGTTTGAAAAGTCTTGGAAAAACCTATACTAATTCTGAACTTGTTCGCAAAATTCTTAGGTCACTTCCAAGGACTTGGGAAGCAAAGGTGACAGCAATCCAAGAAGCCAAGGACTCAACACATTACCCCTGGAGGAGCTACTTGGATCCTTGATGACTCATGAGCTAACCATGAAACAACATCAAGAAGAGGAAGTCAAGAAAAAGAAGACTATAGCTCTTAAGGCTGCAGAAAATGAGGAAAGCTGCAGTGATAGTGAAGATGATGATGATGAGACAGCTCTTCTAGCAAGAAAATTCAAAAAATTCATGAGAAGAAAGAGACCCTTCCACAAGAAGAAATCTGGATTTAAGATGGAAGGAGAAAAAGAAAAGGACAAGGACAAGGAGAAAGACCCCTTGATTTGTTATGAATGTAAGAAACCGGGGCACTTTAGATACGATTGTCCTCAACTAAAGAAGACTTTCAAGAAGAAGAAAGCCTATGTTGCAACTTGGAGCGACAGCGATGAATCCTCTTCGGAGGAAGAACAAAAAGAGGTTGCCAACATTTGCTTCATGGCAAACGAGGATGATGAGGTAAGTTCTGAAAACCCTTGTGATGATTTTGCTTTCGATGAATTATTTGAAGCTTTCAATGAACTAGTAGATGACTTTAAAATTTTGAAAAAGAAATACAAGTCTTTGAAAAATGATAGCTCAACTTTTATCAAAGAAAAGGATGATCTTACTAATGAAATTAAAATACTAAAATTTGAAAATGATAATTTGACAAAAGAAAAGGAATCAATTTCTAATGAAAATGATAAATTAAAGAAGGAAGTTGATAAATATAAAAGTATTGTTGATAAATTTACTTATAGTTCTAAAAACTTAATTTATTATTAAGCAATCAAAGAGCCATATATGATAAAGCTGGTTTAGGATATAGACCTAACTTAAAACAAAAATTTATCAAAAACTTCTTTAGAAAAGAACAAAATAGAGATAATGTTACATGTCATTATTGTAACAAGAAAGGTCATAAAACCTATGAATGTAACATGAGAAATAGTAACAAAAATTTAAGTAGTAAAGGCAAGAAAATTTGGGTTCCCAAAGGAACAATTTTTTATGCTACTAACCATGAAGGACCCAAGAAGGCTTGGGTACCTAAATATAAGACTTAATTATTTTTGCAGGAGTGTCTTGCGGCCAAAAGATCAAAGCGAAAGTGGTATCTCGATAGTGGCTGCTCAAGACACATGACGGGTGACAAGGATCAATTCATCACCCTTGAGAGCAAAAGAGGAGGAGTTGTTACATTTGGTGACAATGGCAAAGGCCAAATCATGGGGTTTGGTAAAATTCAAATAACTCCCTCCACATATATTGAAAATGTCTTATATGTTAATGGTTTAAAACATAATCTGATAAGTATTAGTCAATTATATGATAAAGGTTTTAAAGTATCATTTGAAGCATCAATCTGCACTGTTTCTAATCCCATTGATAATAGCATTATTTTTATTGGAAATAGAAATGGCAATATATACTTGATTGATTTAGACAATTTGTCTACCAGTAATCATTGCTTAGTTGCTAATAATGCTAATATGAATGAGATTGGTTGGTTATGGCATCGTAGATTAGGTCATGCAAGCACACACCTTATTTCAAAATTAATTAGAATGGATTTAGTAAAAGGACTTCCACAACTAGATTTTGAAAATAACAAAATTTGCGATGCATGTCAATTTGGAAAACAAACTAGAAATTCTTTCAAAACTAAAAATATTGTTTCCACTTCTAGGCCACTTGAACTACTTCACATGGATCTTTTTGGACCTACTAGAACCACAAGTCTAGGAGGAAAGAAATATGGTCTTGTGATTGTAGATGATTATTCTAGATACACTTGGGTATTGTTTTTAGCTCATAAGGATGAGACCTTTCCATTATTTTGAAATTCTTCAAGAAGGTCACAAATGAGAAAAACAACACCATAGTGTCTCTAAGAAGTGATCATGGCACTGAATTTGAAAATCATTTATTTGAAAACTTTTGCATAGAAAATGGCATTCATCATAATTTTTAGCACCTAGAACACCGCAACAAAATGGAGTAGTTGAGAGGAAAAAAAAACCTTAGAAGACATGGCCCGTACCATGCTATGTGAAAGCAACCTACCAAAATACTTTTGGGCGGAAGCTATAAACACGGCGTGCTACATTCTTAATAGAGCTCTAATTAGGCCAATCATTAAGAAAACTCCTTATGAACTATGGAACAATAGAAAACCAAACATAAGTTACTTTCATGCATTTGGTTGTAAATGTTTCATTCATAATAATGGTAAAGATAATCTAGGAAAATTTGATGCAAAATCTGATGAAGGCATTTTCTTAGGGTATTCAACATCTAGTAAAGCCTATAGAGTGTTTAACAAGAGAAATTTAATTGTAGAAGAATCTATTCATGTAATTTTTGATGAATCTTTAGCATCAAGTTCTGAAAAGATTGATGATGAGGAAGATACAAACATTCTAGAAAGAGATATTGAAAAACTGAATATAGATGTATCTTCGGATCATGAACAAGAAGCTAAAGATAATGATTCTCCTAGTGTTGATGTTGTTGATGCAAATCACAATGATAGATCTTCCTAGAGATTGGAGATATGCCTATGGTCATCCAAAAGAATTAATTATAGGTGATCCATCTCAAGGAGTAAGAACTAGATCATCAATGAGAAACATCAATAATCATCTTGCATTTGTATCTCAAATTGAACCTAAAACTATTGAAGAAGCAGAAAAAGATAATAATTGGATGTTAGCTATGCAAGAAGAATTAAATCAATTTACTAGGAATAATGTTTGGACTCTTATAGATAGACCTAAAGATCATTCTGTTATAGGATCAAAATGGGTATTTAGAAATAAATTAGACAAAAATGGCATAGTAATTAGAAACAAAGCTAGATTAGTTGCAAAAGGATATAATCAAGAAGAAGGAATTGATTTTGATGAAACTTTTGCACCTGTAGCTAGACTTGAAGCAATTAGATTATTACTTGCATTTGCATGTCATATGCATATCAATTTATTTCAAATGGATGTTAAAAGTGCATTTTTAAATGGATTTATAAATGAGGAAGTTTTTGTTGAACAACCACCTGGTTTTGAAGATCATGAATTTCCAAATCATGTTTTTAAATTACACAAAGCACTATATGGTTTAAAACAAGCACCTAGAGCTTGGTATGAAAGATTAAGTAAATTTCTAATTGAAAATGATTTCATAAGAGGAAATGTTGATAAAACACTATTTTTGAAAAGAAAAGACAAGGATTTATTAGTAGTACAAATATATGTTGATGATATTGTATTCGGTGCTACTAACAATTTGTTATGTCAAGAATTTGCTAAGTTGATGCAGGGTGAGTTTGAAATGAGCATGATGGGAGAACTCAACTTCTTCCTAGGACTTCAAATCAAACAAAGAAGGAATTTTCATCAATCAAGCCAAATACACAAAAGAACTGCTCAAGAAGTTTGGAATGGAGTCAATCAAGCCACTTGGAACTCCTATGAGTCCTTCATGCAAATTGGATAAGGATGATGATGGTAAGAAAGTAGATCAAAATATTATAGAGGTATGATCGGATCTCTTCTTTACTAACAGCTAGTAGACCAGATATAATGTTTGCTGTATGTTTGTGCGCTAGATTTCAATCTGAACCCAAAGAATCTCATTTAATTGCTGTAAAAAGAATCTTAAGATATTTAAGTGGAACTAAAAATGTAGGCTTATGGTATTCTAGAGACTCAACATTAAACTTGATTGCTTATTCTGACTCTGATTATGCTGGATGTAAATTAGATAGAAAAAGCACAAGTGGAGCATGTCAATTCTTAGGTAGTAACTTAATCTCTTGGTTAGCAAAAAGCAAAATTCGGTTGCATTATCTACTGCTGAAGCAGAATATGTTGCAGCTGGAAGTTGCTGTGCTCAAATCCTTTGGATTAAGAGACAACTTGAAGATTATGGCATAACACTTAACAAAACTCCAATTATGTGTGATAACACAAGTGCAATAAATCTAACTAAAAATCCAATTCAACATTCAAGAACAAAACACATTGAAATTAGATATCATTTTATAAGAGAACATGTAGCTAATAATGAAATTTGTCTTGAATATGTTAATACTGAAGAACAATTAGCTGATATATTTACAAAACCTTTGAGTGAAGAGAGATTTTGTTATCTTAGAGGTGAATTAGGGATATGTGACCCTTTGGATTGATTTTGAAACTATAAGGAATGACTTTCTAGATCTATATTAATTTCTTGATATTCCTTTCATAATTCTAAGGACAAATTATCTAGTCATCTGAGGTATTTGATTCTTAATACTTCAAAATTTTATCAAGATTTTATAAATATATTTTGATGAGTTTCAGATGGTTGAATTTCAATTATTTTTCTCTGAAACTGTCATTGGAGTCGACACCTCAGAATGAGGAGTCGACACCTCTGACTGTGTCGCTCTCGGTCCCTGACCTTGGAGCCGACACCCGTGTAAGTGGAGCCGACTCCAGTTCGAGCGCTGACTGTGTTAGCGATTTGGAGTCGACACCCGACTTTGCGGGAGTCGACACCTGGGATTCCAAAATCGATTTATTAGGGCAGAGTCGACACCTCGTCATTTCATTACTCTTCGAATCCTCCACCAAATCCCTCCAAAACTCTTCCAAAACCTCCCCATCTCTAATTCCACTTCTCTCAAGCCTTCCTACGGATTCAATGGCGCCTAAGAGGAAAGGTTCGGTGATTGGAGCGACCGTGGTGACCGGGAAGCGTTCCGTGAGGCGACCCGCGAGCCGTCTCCAAGTGAAGATTCCTCCACCGATTCAGACAATCCTAACGCCACTTCACCTCAGGTAGATACCCTAGCAGGGAGGGTAATCACTATGGGAAGAAAAGTTGATTTTGAACTTTTTGAATCCGAGGGTTTTTCGATTGGTAGGCAACTTAAGGAGCTTGGATGGGATAAAGTATGCTCTTTTGATGTTCCTACTTACCCAGCTCTAGTAAAGGAATTTTACTTTAATTTAGCAAGAGGAGATGGTGGTTTAGTAAGCACTGTTAGAGAAAAACGGATTCACCTTACATTTCACAAATTAGGAAATCTCCTGAGCATCCCCATTACTGGATTAGCTGCTGATGTGCACAGTGAGAGATCAGCTGCCCTATCAAGGATGTTAGGGAGAGAGTTACTGAATTTGAGGAAATTAGGGCTAATCAGTTGCCCTTGGAATTAAGGTTGTTACACAACATTTGCAGCAGAATTTTGTTTCCGAAGACCGGACGTTTTGAGTATGTCTCCGAGCGGGACATTGTTGTGATGGATAGTGTATTGACCGGTCAGCCCATTAATCTAGCTGCTATGATGATATTTTACATGGCCGAGGCTGGAGGAAAGAGAAGATCGTCACTACCCTACGGCATGATCTTAACTATGGTATTCAGAAGCCAAGGGGTTGTAATTTTGGATAATGAACCCTCCAAGAGCCTGAGACATACTGATTATTATAGCTTGGCCACTTTACATCGAATGGGATTTGTCAAGATTAATGGTCAGTGGGAAAGGAAAGGGAACTTGGATGAGAGAGTCCCCGAGCCTAGACATTCTGTATCTTGTGAGGCTGGTCCGTCTATGAGGATTCCATCTCCACATCCTAGTAGTCCTGCTCCTGCTCCTGTCCCAATACCAGTGATTCCATCTACTTCATCTTCTTCAGTCGGATTTTCAGACCTTCAGTTAGAGCAACTTAAAATCTTCTTGCTGCTCAGAAGGATGAATTGAAGACTGAGTTTGACAACAAATTTATGAATCTTAAAGAAACTCTTTATTCATTAGATGATCGGATTGCCAAAATTGAATCAACTCTTAGCTCTTCTACTGGATCTTTAAGTGGTGATTTGAAGAACATCTTTGAAGAACTTAAAGACATTTGTGGAGATTCTGAAATTTATTCAAAGTGCAATGCCGAGTTACAAGATAAAATTATCACTGCTTGTACGTTTGTTGATGAAAGACTAAAAGACTACGTCAAGCTTCAGTCTGAAGGAATGCAGAAGATTGTAGATCATTTAACAAGGATTATTAGAACTAATTTTTGATCTTCATGTAATGATGTAATGATTCTGATGTAATGGAAATACAATCTTGATGTAATGAAAGTTTAATTTTTTATAATGAAAGTTTTTGATATAATGATGTGCAGTTTAATGTAATGTCAAAGTTTAGTTCCATTTTGTAATACTTTTGATGCAATGAAATTACCTTTTGATCTATCAATTTTATCTTAGGACTTAACTTCTCTTTTTCTTTTTGTTGATTACAAAAAAGGGGGAGAAAGTTATGTCGTATATGCATTGATTAGCAATTGATTGATTAATTAGAGAAAGTTATGTTGTATATGCATTGATTGGTTATGCTTTAATTAGCATTTATTTAATTAAACATGAACAATTGATTATTTGAACTTCATAGGGGGAGCTACCTTATTCAGGGGGAGCTTACTTATGAGGATCACTCTCTTGAAAATTTTAATTTAAGAATACTATGCATATACTCAATGTTTTTATAATCATCAAAAAGGGGGAGATTGTTGACCCAACTATTGATTTTGATGATTAATAAAGGAATTGAGTATATTTATTTGATTACTAATGGATTTGAGAAGTGTTTCAGGAGTTAAAATTATTTGATCAATTTAAATAATTAAGAAACGTGTTTTGAATCAATGCAAAACTTCAATTTCAAAGTTTCAGAACCTGGAGTCGACACCTAGAATCCCTGGAGCCGACCCCATGGCCATTCAAATTTTATTCTGATTTTTGATACGGTCCGGAGCCGACACCCAGAGTTTCGGAGTCGACACTTACAGTGTCTGGAGCCGACTCCGATGCGGGGACAGAACGTTAATTTTTTGAGCATCCTGGAGCCGACACACACAGTATTCGGGAGCCGACACCTGGCGATGGCGAGCCGACACTTACTTTTTCGGAGCCGACTCCTCAACGAACTCGGAAATTTCTATTTTTGGAAAAACGATCTGGAGCCGACACCTGAAAAGTTGGAGCCGACTCCAACCTGACTGGAACGAAAATTTAAATTGCCAGATCAGCTCTAACGGTAATATTTCCTTTTTACCTAATTTCTAACGGATATATTTTGTTTACAGGTACACTCCAACGGCTAGTTTCATCCCAAAAATGGATTAAGAAAATCTATAAAAAGGGAGAACGTTTGAAAAAGAAGACGGAGAAATAGAAAATATTTCAAATCAAAAATCCGAGAAAGCCTGAGCCTGAATCTCAAGAGAAAAGCATTCAAACTCAAATCCTTCCACTCCAAAAAGCTCAAAGAGGAATCCAAGGCGCCCAAATCAAAAAATCGGTGGATTTCCCAAATTGAAGAAAAAGCTCCGTTTCTTCATTTCCAATCTTCTCTACTGCAACGACTGTGAGGGATTAAAGCTGAGGCTTGATTCATCATTCCAAAGGAAGAAGAGGAAAAGAAAAAAGAAAAAAAGCTCAATTCAATCATCTCTAAACAGGCTTTTCTAAACTTGTTTACTTTATTTTGAATATTTGCTCAACTAAGGAGCTGTGAATCATTGTAAAACATTCTTATATTTGTTTGTGCTAGTTCTATCAAGGGGATTGAACTAGTGGAGGTTGTTAACCTCGGGTCAAGCTAGATTAGCTTGAGTTTAGGGTTTTGTGCTGGTGAGCCCGGAAAACCGGCTGGGTTCGTTGTGATCCCGGAGGAAAAACAACAAGTTTGAGTTGTGCTCTTGTAAAACAACTCGGCTGTAATCTAGTTGGTTATAGTGTGGACCCAAGTGAATCTTGGGAGTGGACGTAGGTGTTGGATACACCGAACCACTATAAAATCCTTGTGTTTTCGTGCATTCATTATCTCTATCTTTATCTCCTTGTTTGTGCTTTATATTTGCATTGCAATTAATTTCATTTAACTTAAAGCTAATAGTTTTCAAAAGGTTTAAATTTTTAAGAACCCAATTCACCCCCCCCCCTCTTGGGTTGCCATCTGGGCCAACAAAAGCGGGTCTAATTCTTTGGTTACTCCAATAAGAGTTTAAGGTAATATTTGATACAAAAAATGCTATCCCTAGATAAGTGTATAGGATAGAGTTTATTTAGGGGATAGCTAAAGGAATAACCATCTTTTTTAAATAATAGTTTTTCTCTCAAGGGGGAGCTATAGCTATTCCTCCATTCCTTAGGAAATAAGTTCAGGGGATAACCCATGGTAATCATAGATTATTCCCTTTGGTTAACTTTTTCCGACTTATCCTTTGTATTTATAGCTTTTGAAAATAAGAAGAATATCCTGGATATCCCCTTTATTCTCTATTTCAAATACAACCTAACAACTTATTTTGCATGAGCCTATGGCATTCTCTCTCTCTAGAAAAAGAGAGGACAAAATAACTTGTGACCTCCTGTCTACTAAAGCTCGGCTTAATATGGCCAAGGTGCCTCTTATTCCATTGCATCCTAAGTCGTCAACAAAAATGCTTTATTTCAACCTTTTCGTTCCCCTTCCTTAATTAATCGCTCTCGTAATCAATAATTAAACCACGTTAATTATCCTACCATTGCTGAGCCGAGGTGCTCTAAAAATTAATTTACTATTTCTTAATTATTTTTAAAAATATGTGGATATTATTTCTTTCAAGTTTTGAAACATAGATAAAAGATAAGACCTACTCATTTGATGATCCTATGCATGAATGCATTAGAACATAACAAAAGCTTCTCTCTACATTAGAATGAAAGAATTCAAGAATACATGTAGAGAAATTCTCAATATTTATTAACGTACAACTCTTTTTCTCCAAAAAGAAATGAACCCCGCTCCTCACCCCCCCCCCCCACACACACACACACACACAAAAAAAAGAAAAAGGGCAAAAATTATGAATTAAGTCTACAAATACAACAGACATGAATAAGCAAAACACAAACAAACAAAATAAAAATCATAATAAAAATATATTAAAAGATTTTGGATTGACCCAAGCTTGGTCCAGATTTTAATCTCCAAGCTCGGGCCTAACTTGTTTATTCGATGGGCCTATGTCTAGGCTATTTTCGTTCTACCGGGCCTAAAACCGTGGCCCAAGCCCTTCAAGGTCTACGGGCTTGGATTGATCGGGTGGGCCCCATAAAAGGTCCCCACCGATGAAGCCCATTCTGAAGCCGTTGAGTCTAAGCCCCACCATTAGGGGTGCAACTCGGGCTCATGAAACTCAAATTTTTCTCAACCCTAACCCTAACCCTATTTGTAATGTCAACCCTAACCCTAACCCTAACCCTTTTTGTAAAACCTCAACCCTAACCCTATTTTTAAAAATTGGATTCGGGTTGAGTTTCGGGTTGGAATTCGGGTTGATGAAAAATAAAAATAAAATGCTTTTCTCAAAGTAAATAAACATCAAATTATGGATCCCAAAGATGAAAAAATAAATTCTCTTCCCGAACGCAAAAGCTGAACTCGGGGCTTTAACATTATATTTAAAAAAAAGTTTTACTTGAAACAAAAAGAGGAGGTGTCGTAAACAAAGAAGAAGAGGAGGCGGAAAGTGAAACAAAATATGCGGATGATCCGCCTTTATGTTTATCCTTTTTCTCGCCTGCGACCGACGGCCTTGCCCTCCTTGCCCTCAAGTTGGTCATCTCGTCCGACCCGATTGACGCCTTCAACGCCCCCAAAAACCTGGTGCCGATAAGCTACTCCCGTTCGGATAACCCTCGGGTTTGGGTTATCTCAGGTTCGGATTGTGGTCAACCCTAATCCGGGTCAATTGCAAATCGGGCCAAGTTAAATCCGGATCTTTTGGATTCGGGTTGGACAAACATGAGTTTAAACACTGCTGTAAATCGGGTTCGGTGGACCAAATTTAGGTTGAACTTAGCCCAAGTTGCACCCCTATCCACCATCTATCCAACCCACCAAGCAGGGGATCAAACTACCCAAGGCATGCAAAGCAGTGGAAGGGTACTCTCATTGGGTTCTTATCATCTTGCCTTTTCATCAGCAATGGAGTCGGTTGGCGGTCGAGTTTTTGTCAGCATATTGCATCATCTCCATATAACGCACTATGAATAGAAAGATTAGGTCCCTAGTAAATTCCATTGACTCTGTTGGAGAAATTCTTATAATTGATCTTTATTTTATCTTATCTGCGTTGCATTCATCAACCCAACAACATTAGATTCAATGAGGCTTCATGTCTTGAAAGAGTATAGATTAAAACATAACTAGTTATTCAACATGCCAAAACAAGCTCGAATCTCGCTTAAAAAGGTTACCCAAATAGTATTATTTGATCTTGTTGACCCCGTATAAGCACCTAAAATATTCCCAATATACGATAGATGTGGGACTAAACACTCTGCAAGTATTAGCTTTTGTATACTCTCCCATTCAAGCACTGATATCTTTGCTAGACTTAGTGATCATATCTAAATTTACATCCAAATTTTGTTGAATCCAATCACAAATAGGAATAGCAATGGATAGGTTGAAGCAAAGTTTTGTCCAACCCGATCTCAACCTTGACTTTCCACAACTTGCTCGATTTTCACTCCATGCATTAACAAGGAAGCAAGTATAGTTTTCAATCGTCGACCTTGTTTTATTGTTCTATCCCTATTTTTTTCTTTTTTAATTATCTTTAAAAATATACTTTAATAAATCATGGATATATTTGAAAATTTGATTCCATCCCTTAAAAGAAGAAAGATGGGTAGAAAAATTAATTTTAATTTATATATATATATATATATATAGAGAAAGATTTGTCTATATTTGAATGTAACTAAGTCTATCTTTATATAAAATATGTATCTTTTGAGTCAAGTTTCAAGATAAATTTTAGGACAGGGAGTATAGCCCTAGATATAAAACTTTCGTTCCTCCAAAACCCACTTTGAATATGGTTAAAGCTTGAAAAACTTCATCGAATAGGGTTGGTTTTTATTATGTTAGAATAAAACTGCACCCCTAATCATAAACATATAAAGCCTTTCTGCAGTATTTCTTAGTTTATACGGGTTATAGGTGGGGTTCGATATTATTTGTTAAAAAATATTATTTATATAGGCAATACATAAAAGATGTGGGGACTAAACACTCAACAAGTAGGCAGAGGCAATTTTAATTTAGATACCATCTACATATTTTTTTTGTTTTTAGATAGGTTGAATCCAAAGTATTGTGCTTTCAATTTTCAACATGCAGTTGTGAAAAGCCTACACTGGAACGCTGGTGGGCTGATTCAGCAATCTGCTGCAGTGCGAGCATCATCCACTACAACTTGTCGGCTTGCTTTCCTTGAAAAGCTGTGAGTTGTGGATCAACGTAATGCCTAAGCTACCACATGGTGGCCAGTGTAATTAAATGGAGCATCCTCCAGTCCCGTTGCAACATGTGATGCCCACAATTGTGTGGGCCAATTGCTGCAGTTGGTGGCTGGAGAAGTAGTGGCCACCCTTAGTTTATCTATGATGTACTTCCACCTAGGAATGAAGAAGATGACAGGAAAAGAAGGTCTTACAGGTAAGCACAAGGGCATAGGCATGTGCTTTTGCCTTCCTTTTTTTTTTTTTTTGTATAGCTTTTAATTACTTGAGTAAAACAAAGAAAAAATGTGCTGACTTTTGTAAAAGATCTGGATGTTTTTGGTTGATGCAAAGCCTTCTAAAATGGATTGTCCATTGTGTTTATTCCTTCTTGGATTCAGTTCCACCTCCCCCTTTGTAGACCAGAAGTCAATGTGAAGCGTGCAAGGTTTCGAAAACTGGATTGAATTATTCGGTTGAATTGGTCCAACTGAGAATTGATCATTCAATTTTATTATTAAAATTAACTTTTATATGACTCGATAAAAATTAAAAAAAATTATTGAACCGGTCAGATTTCGAAGAACCAGTTCAACTCTAATTTTTAGACTTTTAGTTTTGATATATAAAAAAATCAAAAGAATATTCTAATGGTCAAAGGAAAAGACTTGTACACAAATGGTTATGGAGAAAAAAAAGGCTTAGATGAGTTGAGTTGAATTGAGTTTTGAAGAAATAAAATTAGGATTGAATTTTTTGAATTTTGAATTTTGAATTTGAATTGATATTTATATATTATTAAATTAAAAATTAATTATAATATTATCAATCGATCAAACTGGTTTATCCGATCGAACCGGTTGATCCATAATCTAAATGTCAAGCCGGTTTGTTATCCAATCTGATTTTTCATGCAGGTTAACAGAAAGTGTTAGGGGGGGGGGGGGAATATTTCATATATTCACAGTACAGCTAAAATTTTGCTTGCATCATTTTGATCCCTATGTCATGCTCTCTCCTTTGCTGGTCAACCTTATAATTGTTTTTTTACCCCTCCCTTTCTGAAGCACTTGAAGAAATATATGCTAGTTCTGATCATTTTGTCCTCAACGCAAGCGATCTGTGAGAGCCTTTGATGACAGGTGTTTAGTCATCCAGAAATTTCGTATTGACGATAATGCTTTTAGGAGTCCAAAATCAATTTGCTGAAGTCTTTATCTGTATTAATTTATGGGATAAACAATCAAGCTTTCATTTCTATCGTCAAAGAAGCTCTCCTCTTGTCAACACCAAACCCGCAGACGTTTAATGAAATGCTGACTCAGAGCTGCGTGTGATGAGATGCTGATGACTCGTTGCTGCGTGAGCCCCATGTCGGCGCATGTGGTACAAAGCTTTGAAGAAGCGTGAAGCCGGGAAAAGAATAGAATTTTATTTGTGCAAAGCTTCGAAGAAGCCAGGAAAAAAAATAGAATACGAAAGCAAGCCAATGGTCTTAATTACGTGCACATCCAATTCCACGCCAACCAAATCCTCAGCAGCTGAAGGCTGTGATGCCTCTCTCTCGATAATTTCATATCAAAAATTAAAATTTAATCGTATTATTTATAATCAATTAAAGAAGATAAATAAATTGGATTTCTTTTAAACTTTGATGATCCAAGTTAGTATAAACTTTGTCCAATCTTGCTTTCTTGTAACGAAATGGGCTCGTGAGTGCTACAGGTCCGGCATCCAGATCGTTACAATATGGTATCAGAGCCACACATCAATCGAAAGTACAGGAGCTAAATGCCATATAACCTCTTGAACCATACAGGGCAAAGTACTATATCAATAGAAGCCACCTCTTGAACCTGTGAAGGCCACAGAAAGTGAGGGCCACAAGTCAAAGTGCTATATTGATGGGAGTCATCTTTTGAACTTGTGGAGGTCACCTCTAGAATCTTGCCTTGTGATATGATCATGCGTAAGAGGGTAGATTGTGATGCCCCTTTCAATAGCTCCATATCAAAAAATTGAAAGTTGGTAGTATGGTTTATAACCAGTTAGAAGATAAACAAGTACCAATTGGATCCTTTTTTTAATTGTATTTTTATAATGAAACGGGCTCATAAATGTTGCGGGCCAGACCGTTATGGAGGTCCACTTGACGCGCAAATTCTAGCGTACAAGGCTTAATTAATCTTGGAGAAGGACTTCTTATTCTTTTGATCAGGACACGACACGACTTGGAAGCTGATTCGCTGAATTAGGTTGTGTCCACTGTGAGCCACCCCACCAGCGCCTCTCCTCTCCTTTTAAAAGATAAGTCTTCAATTGTACAAGGAAACAACGACGTCTTCTGCACCTAACTTGGCCAATTGGTCAATGTACAAGTTATGCTTGATTAAGCTCGATCATCAACTCCTTTGAACATGGAGAATTCTAGAACTACTAGGCTGACTTTTCTTTCGATCTTCTTTCTGGCTTCCTTGCATCGGAATTCCTTTTGTTCTGGATGGGCTGATTCAGTTTTAGCCACTTTACTCCCTTTTTCCACACACATCCACCTTTTCCTACGTTGCTTCGCCCTATAAGAAGGACAGGCCTTGTTGGCGTTTGGGGCAGGGAAGAGCTCTTGGAGAGATACAGCCTTAAAAGATTGGTAGAAGCTAAGAAGGCTAAAATAAAAGAGCTTCATCTCAAAATGAAGAGCCCAAACCATGGCCATGTCATTGGAATTCCTGTCAGCTCTGTCACATATGCAGCAGAGGAGTTGCCAAGTGAGCCTGCTTCTGTTGCTGATCCTGCCAGCCCATACCTTCAATCTGATTCATATGGCTCCATGTACTGCAAACAAAGTAATGATCATCTCCCGCACACCCTCTTATCATCGATCGTCATTATTATCATTTTAGCAGAGGAAATAAAAAGAAATCTTTAAGCTCTATGTTAATGTGAATCTTCTGGAATTGCAGATAGAAAGGATTCAATTGTTGATTGGATGAGCAAGTTCAGCAAAAGAGCAGACCGTTATGTGCAAGGAATCCGAGAACATGGTAACCATCCACCCCCACCCTCCATCTAAACTTCGGTGCAATGTAATTATAACAATTTTTCCTTGAGAAAAGTGGTGTAGATGGAGACATGATCAAAAAATAACATCCATTTATTCCTGATAATGTGTACTAAGTATATGGTTTGTCATGCTTATTAATGCCCATCGTCTGGAGTACATAATTCATCAAGTATATGATGTTAATTGATAATATTTACTGGTTTTGATGAGCAATTTTATTAATTGCAGTGACTTTGGGTCCTAAGATATCTGAAACTATGAAGGGGAAGTTGAGCTTGGGGGCAAGGATTCTTCAAGCAGGTGGAGTGGAGAGAGTTTTCAGGCAAGCTTTCTCAGTTGAAAAAGGAGAGAAATTGCTGAAGGCCTTCCAGTGTTATCTATCCACCTCAGCTGGCCCTATTGCAGGGATGCTCTTTATCTCAACTGAGAAAATTGCATTTCACAGTGACAAGTCCCTTACATTGACTTCTTCTAAAGGAGACTTAGCCAGAGTGCCTTACAAGGTAATCTCATTTCTGAAGGTTTTTATCCAAACAAATAGAGAGAGAGAGAGAGAGAGAGAGAATAATATTCCTAGTACTATTACAATGTTACAGAACCCTGATTTATTTTAGCTTCTAACTGAATCTGGTGTCTTCTGTAGGTTCTGATTCCATTGAGAAGGATAAAGAAGGCCATCTCAAGCGAGAATCTGGACAAGCCAAACCAAAAGTATATCAGATAGTTACCATGGATGACTTCGAGTTTTGGTTCATGGGATTTATTAGATATCAAAGGTCTTTCAAATATCTACAACAGGCAATCTCAGAACTACAATGACAGAATCTACTCCTCATATGATTTATGTACAAGGTGTGAGAAGAAGCCGTAGTTTACAATATCTTGTTGTGACTTCTTGTAATTATCCCGGGAACTGCTCCATATTTTTTCCTCCAGGACAGGTTCTGTACAGTCTCAAAGTAAAAAGGGTGCTGGTTTTGTGTATTCTATTTTATGGCGTATGCAAAGAGCAAGCCGTTTATGGTAATATTAAGCTTGTATGCTACTAAATTTTGATGAGATGTGATGTATCACTCAACATAGCATGGCAGTTGATTGATGTATTACTCAACTTAGCCAAACAGATCGTTTCATGAGGCTCAGAACTTTGATTCCCAAACCGCTTTCTGTTTTCATTGTACCAAGCATTCGATAATGTTTAGGCATGAAGTGATCTTTGAAATGTCATTGAATGCTGATAAAATTATTCTGTTTGGTATCTCCATTTTAAAAGTGATCTGTGGTCACTGTGGTATTAAGACCATTATTCGATTTTAATCTTGCTTAAAAGATTAGAAATGTTGGATCACTACGGTGATGATGATCTACACTAAAATATTTGAACAACTTTGTTTCTATATTTATCAATCCTCCCCCCTATATTATATAATATAATATATATATAAATGTATATATTAATTATTACTATCATATATAATATATTATTATTAATATTATGTTAATGATATATTAACTATATATTAATATGTAACTAATATAATATTTTATACATAATATATATATTATAATATATGATATATTATTATAATATATAGTATACTATATATATATATATTATGCAAATAAATTTTCAAGGGTATTCTTGAAATTACATGCATGGTGATCTTCCATTCGCATGGTATGCCAAACGTAGTAACCATGATGATCGATGAATCTCATATCAAATAGAATGATTGATTTGTAGCGATTTATCACTATTGATCTTATTAGCAGTGATTCTGTCATTGAGGAAAATCACCAAGATAATTAACTAAACTAACTAAAAACCTCTTTGGGTGATCAAACCAATGAACAACATCAAGTCAAGGAACATCATGTCGGCTTAGAGCTGATCCAAGCTATTTTGGTAGAATTTTTGATGACCGGTTGGTTGAGTGATTAGATCGGGCGCTACTCTTTTGCCAAGTTCAAACATTGCTAGAACTTTTAGGTTGGTCTTTAATAACTGATCTTATTTAGCTAAAGTTGAATTTGGCTTAGGTCCACCTTAACTTGTTAAGGTAGGCCAATTTTTATTATGTCGGTCTTGATTCTTTAAGTTCATCTTAAATTATTCAGCACAACCTTAATTTTGGTAAAATTGGCATTGACTCGTTTAGTCAATATTGTTTCTTTGAATCGGCCTTGACTCTTCAAGTTGAACTTAATTCTTTAAGTCAATCTTAATTCTTCGGATTGACCAATTTTATCATCAACTAACTCTTTAGATTGACTAATTTAGATCATAAGTTAGACTTTTTCAGGTTAGCTAATTTAGGTCATCATTTGTAAATCTTTAGATAAACCTATTCAGGTCATTGCCTTTAGCTTTTCAAGTTAGTCGATTTAGGTCATTTTATGTATATTTTAGGTCAGTCTAATTAGATTGTTGGACATGGCTTTTCAGGTTGATCATTTAGGTTAGTAGTTGTAGCTCTTTAGATTGGCCGATTTAGATCACCGATAATAGTCCTTCAAGTTAGCTAATTTTAGTCATTAGTTGTTTTTCAAATCCTTGGACATATTCCATGCCTGCTTTTAACGGATTTGAGCATGGCTTGCTCAAGCTTTGCTTGCTCATTGATCTCTCTCTTTGATGGCAAAGTTGGGTACTCTTGTTACAATTCCATAGATGACGTTAATATCTTGACATCCAAATTTAGTTTTTATACGCTAATGGATAAGATGTGTTTTCATTTATATGGTAGAGTACCTTGAGTTGATTTATTCGTCTTCCCATGAGAGAGCAAGAGCTTCAAATATTTTGCTCCAAAAAAATCCTTCAGTTCTCAAATCAATCAAAAATGGACAAGAAGAGGTCATAGGGCTTGTTGATGCCTGATCGGTCTGATACCAAGAAGACCTCACGGCCCAAAGTATGGTGAGGATCCTCTGAAGATCTTATCAATGATTAGGAACACAGCAGTAAGCTTCTGGAGCTCAAGTTGAAGAAGAAAGATGGGGATGTTTTTTTTCTCCTCCTTTGCTCAAGTGTCCCCCCGAATATTGTTGTTACTTACCTTATATCTTCTCGGTTTCTAGTCCTAGCGCTAGCCACGTGGTCGCTCGATGAGTTACACCTAGGGGGGTTTTTGCGGAGCTTGCTCAAGAAGCTTAGAATCTTCATGATGGATTTCGGTCTTTCCGAGGGAATGTCAGAATTTGTGAAAAGTTATCTGGCTCTAAAGTAGGTGATTGGTACCTCCTTTATCTGAGTTTTTCGACGAACGATGACTTTCCAGAGTTTGTTTTATCTGAGCCATTAAGGCGTCATGATGGTTTATGATTTTTGAGCCTTATCCAGACATGACAGCTTGTCGTATTATGTGCTTCTAATATGAGAGCAGCTAGAGAGCTCTAGATGTAAGACCGGACTCAGGGGCCGCCTAGAGCTCAGGGGCCGCCTAAGGCTCAGGGGCTGCCTAGAGCTTAGGGGCCACCTAGGGCACTGGGGCCGCCTAAGGCTCAGGGGCCGCCTAGAGATCAGGGGCCACCTAGGGCATAGGGACCGCCTGGGGCACAGAGGCTGCCTAGGGCTCAGGGCCGCCTAGGGCTCAAGGGCCGCCTAGAGCTCAGGGGCCGCTAGGGCACAGGGGCCGCCTAAGGCTCAGGGGCCGCTTGGGGCACTGGGGCTGCCTAGAGCTCAGGGGACGCCTAGGGCACTGGGGCCGCCTAGAGCTCAGGGGCGCCTAAGGCTCAGAGGCTGCCTAGAGCTCAGGGGCCGCCTAGGGCTCAGGGGTTGCCTAGAGCTCAGGGGCCGCCTAAGGCTCAGGGGCCGCCTAGGGCACTGGGGCAGCTAGAGCTCAAGGGCCGCCTAGGGCTCAGGGGCCTCTCACTCTCCCTACCTTTCTCGTTAACTAACCCTATCATATGCCCCCTTGCCCCTGCCCCTTGTGCTTGGGCGCATAGCACTTGCCAAGGGGGAGGGGCGAAAAGTCTCAATCGATTTTTATATTCGAAAAGTTACATTTTGGGAAAGGAAGTGCATATCCCAAGGAAGATAGTGTCTTTTCACCTACCTGATTCCACCCATGCGTTGCCGCATGGCCTTGTGGTGCTCGAGGCGTTATTCAAATATATTGTAAAGAGCCAGTCCTTTCAGTTCTTTTGTTTTTTATTTTCGCCGCTTCTCCTGCGCCTCCATTTCTTCGAGTTCAGGTTAGCTTCCTCTTTTTTCTTCTTTCTTTTTTTTTTCTTTCTCCATAGATCCCAACCAAGATAGGAAAGGTAAAGGCCCTATGATTGAACCCTCTCGAGAAGAGATCATCTTGGCGCGCCATCAGGCTCTTGGGGGTGTAACCATCCGCGAGGGTCAGTCGGCTGCGGTCCGGGAGCCTGCTAGGATCCTACGACCATTACCTGGATCATCGCCCCAATCCCCTAGGGTTTCATCCTCATCCACCAGTCATGAGGTAGCATTTCCAGTCGCTATTCCCAAATCTGCCGGTCCGACGGAGATTGCCTCAACCATGACCTCTCAGGACCTTAGGAATCTTAGGGCTTGGTTTGGGATCCCTGATAGTATCCATCTTTCTACTGCCCTCCCCGAAGATAGGGTTACCTCTATGCAACCGGGGAGGGTCGCATTATACAAGGAATTCTTCAAGTATGGTCTACGGTTGCCTTTCCACCCTTTCTTCGTGAATTTGTTAAATAGGTATCGTCTTATCCCGGCGCAGCTAACCCTTAACTCCATTCGCATTATCTATTCATTTTTGGTACTTTGTCATTTCCACGGGGTTTCTGCCAGCTTTCTTTATTTAGGGCTTTGTATAGGATTCGAAACTCTAAAAGGGCTGGGTGGTGGAGTTTTGTTCTAGGCCTAAGAGAACCCTTAGGCTCAATCTCCTTTCCAAAATCAAAGGGTGGAAGTCCCGGTTCTTCTACGCACACATAGAGGGGGTGAATGCGAACTGGGGTATTCCCGATACTAGTTCTAACCAAAACTCTGCTATCGAAGAGAGAGATCAAGAATTACTTAAAGTTTTGGTGTCCACCATCGTCCCATCTAGTAAGGAACTATTGTCGAAGGATAACCTTCGAGGGATCATATTCACGCCGGCGTCGTTGCCCACGGCGCCCGGTGAGCCTTGAATTTTTTCTATTTCTATTTTTTTATTTTTCATTCTTCCCTCTCTTTCTTTTTTATCTAGTCATTTTATATTTATATACATGCGTGAATACGTGTTTTAGTATACATTTTCCTCTCACATTTTGTATACTCTGGGCCCTTTTTCATTTGCTTTGGGTCCTCTATTTTGCAGCAATGAAGTTTTCCTAGGATTTGATAATAGGGGGCCTCCGAAAGAGGGAGGGGGATGCCCTCGATACCGCAGGGGTAGGGCCCAAGAGGCCCCACCGAAGAGGGCCGGGTCACTCAACCCAAACTCCAGCCATCCTCCCCGAAGCTATACTGGTGGAGGAGGATCAGGGAGGAGAAAGCCCTCCTGTCGGGATACCGATTGGGGGGCCTCCCCACGCGAGTCCACCAGCAACAATCCTTCCTCCTGCTGAGGCCGCCGGGGGGCCGCCTAGAAGTGAAGAGATTGTTGGAACGGGGGTCGCAACGCCCCCAGAACTCATCGAAACATCCCCGCCATGCCTGCAATCACCGAGGGGGGTAGGTGCCTCGGCCCCCTCGGACATCTCAAGAAGTCCATCTCAGTCCTCGTAGATGCCTCACCGAGTGAGGCACGTCGTATAAGAGCCATTTGTCAGAAATGGTTCTAAGGCTTGCCATCCTGCCCAAATTTCAGTTAATGAGGACTTTGTCGTTGGAGGAGTCCTTTGACACGCTCTTTACAGCGCGCTCCAGGTAAGATCATGGTCTTCCTCTCTTATCCTCTTCTATAGGCATAGAATTTTTACGCTCATTAACTAACTAATGCAGATGTCCAACGGCCTCTTCGTGATTCAAGAGGATCTGGTTAGTGCCAAGTCCCGCATCGAGGGCTTGGATAAAGAGCTGTCGGAAGCGAAGGCCCGGGAGTTGAAGGCGTTAGATGACCTTCAGACCGCCTAGGAGGATAACCGTGCATGGCGAGAGAGGGCCGAGAAGGAGTTGTAGACCTTGGACGCTAAACTGTCGGAAGTTATGGCAGGTTATTGCCAACTGAGGAGAAACTGAGAGAGGCCTTTCTCAGTTAGAACATACTGAAAACCGGGCCGACAATACGAAAGCCGCGGCCCGTGATGCTGCAGAAAAGTTGGTCCTGGCTGAGAAGGAGGCAAAGGAGGCTTTGGACAAAATGGCGGCGGCGGAGGTGCGGGCTCAAGAGAGGGTGGCTGCAGCCGAGACTCAAGCTCGGGAGGCCATTGAGGAATACAAAAGTTCCCCTGACTTCGCTTCGGAGTGCCGTGAGGCCGTCATGGATGCCTTTGTCTAGGGTTTCAAAAGGTGCAAGAGGAGACTGACTCGGCTTTTCAAGCTAGGTGACCTTGGGCACCTTCGACCCGCAGACGATGAGGAGACCCCTGACGCTGAGGTCAAGGATGAGCAGAGAGTCAAAAACATAGCCGAACGAACCGATGATAGTTGAGGACCCCGCTACCGACCAATTATAATAGAAGAGCCGAGCACCGGGCCGACTGCAAGGGATGGACATCCCGGGGACCAGTAGGAGCGCGACAAGATTTGATTTTTAGTTTTGTCCTTAGTGAACTTCTTTTTGTAGGCTGATCCTTATCGGCTTTTGAATAGCATTTCGTAGAGTATAGTCTCACGATGGTTTAACTTTTAATGAATGAATGTCTATCTTCTCCTTTTATTTGTCTGATATTTTAGTCAATCGCCTATCAATTTTTAATCATTGCACAAGGGGGGGGGTTCATCCATTCTCCCGGCTTCTTAAGGCTTATTCCGTACGCTAGTGTTGGGTCCGAGTTTCAAGGGCTGTATCGTAAGCACTTCATCTTTAGATTTAAGGAATGGCCATGGAATGTGGATTCCATAATTCTAACAATTGGGCTGCAGCTTGAGAAACTCTGTAGGGTTGTTTAATTCTAGGAGCCTAACTTGAGGTCGCCTAGGTCTTTTTAGAAATTATTCCCGAAAGACCATTAAGGCTTGAAACACCTCAGGGATAAGTAATACTAGCCTGGGGATGTCCTTAGGACCGTGGGGCTGCCGAGGTCCTTTGAAAATGCCTCGGGGTAGTCGAATACCGGCCCGAGAGTTTGACTCGAGGCCGCCTAAGATCCAGGACTTGAACCGCCTCAGGGGTAAGTAACACCAACCTGGGGGTGTCCTTAGGACCATGGGGCCGCCGATGTCCTTTGAAAACTGCCTCGGGGGTAGTCGAATATCGGCCCAGGAGTTTGACTCGAGGCCGCCTAAGATCCAGGACTTGAACCGCCTCAGGGGTAAGCAACACCAACCTGGGGGTGTCCTTAGGACTGTGGGGCACCGAGGTCCCTTGAAAACTGCCTCGGGGGTAGTCGAATACCGGCCCAGGAGTTTGACTCGAGGCCGCCTAAGATCCAGGATTTGAACCACCTCAGGGGTAAGTAACACCAACCTGGGGGTATTCTTAGGACCGTGGGCTGCCGAGGTCCTTTGAAAACTACCTCGGGGGTAGTCGAATACCGGCCCAGGAGTTTGACTCGAGGCTGCCTAAGATCTAGGACTTGAACCGCCTCAGGGATAAGCAACACCAACCTGGGGGTGTCCTTAGGACCGTGGGGCCGCCGAGGTCCCTTGAAAACTGCCTTGGGGGTAGTCGAATACCGGCCCGAAGTTTGACTCGAGGCCACCTAAGATCGAGGACTTGAACCACCTCAGGGGTAAGCAACACCAACCTGGGGGTATCCTTAGGACCGTGGGGCCGCCGAGGTCCTTTGAAAACTGCCTCAGGGGTAGTCGAATACCGACCCGGAGTCTGACTCAAGGCCGCCTAAGATCCAGGACTTGAACCGCCTCAGGGATAAGCAACACCAACCTGGGGGTGTCCTTAGGACCGTGGGGCCACCGAGGTCCCTTGAAAACTACCTCGGGGGTAGTCGAATACCGCCTGGGAGTTTGACTCGAGGCCACCTAAGACCCAGGACTTGGACCGCCTCAGGGGTAAGTAACACTAACCTAGGGATGTCCTTAGGACCGTGGGGCCACCGAGGTCCTTTGAAAACTACCTCGGAGGTAGTCGAATACCAGCCTGGGAGTCTGACTCTAGGCCGCCTAAGATCCAGGACTTGAACCACCTCAGGGGTAAGCAACACCAACCTGGGGGTGTCCTTAGGACCGTGGGGCCACCAAGGTCCCTTGAAAACTGCCTCGGGGTAGTCGAATACCGGCTTGAGAGTTTGACTCGAAGCCACCTAAGATCCAGGACTTGGACTGCCTCAGGGGTAAGCAACACCAACCTGGGGGTGTCCTTAGGACCGTGGGCCGCCGAGGTCCTTTGAAAACTGCCTCGGGGGTAGTCGAATACCGGCCCGGGAGTCTGACTCAAGGCCGCCTAAGATCCAGGAACCACCTCATGGGTAAGCAACACCAACCTGGGGGTGTCCTTAGGACCGTGGGGCGCCGAGGTCCCTTGAAAACTGCCTCGGGGTAGTCGAATACTGGCCTAGGAGTTTGACTCGAGGCCGCCTAAGACCTAGGACTTGAATCGCCTTAGGGGTAAGCAACACCAACCTGGGGCTGTCCTTAGGACCATGGGGCCGCCGAGGTCCTTTGAAAACTCTGCATACCGGAAATTTCAAAACGTGTACATTCATTAATTTCTTGAATAAATACACTCACTACTTATGATATTGCCAAAGATTATCTGCATTCCAAGTCCGAGGAATTGGCCGTCCATTTAAATCTTCAAGTTGGTATGCTCCACGGTGGAGGACTTCCGTGACCCAGTAAGGCCCTTCCCAATTCGGGGCCAATTTGCCCCCTTCCATCGGTTTGGATATTTCAGCTCTTCTAAGGACCAAGTCTCCCTAGCGGAAGCTTTTCGGGCGGACGTGAGTATCATAATATCTCGCCATCCGCTGACGGTAGGCTGCCATCTTGACCTGAGCTCGATCCCTCGCTTCATCAATGAGGTCGAGGCTGGCTCTTAAGCTGAGGAGGTTGTCTGCTTTGTTATATGATTCCACTCGAGTACTCGGGAGGCCGATCTCGACTGGAATGACAGCTTCAGAACCAAAGACCAGGTTGAAAGGCGTCTCTCCTGTTGATACCCTGGGAGTTGTATGATATGCCCAGAGTATGCTCGGGAGCTCTTCCACCCATATGCCTTTAGATGTATCCAGCCTGATCCTCAGCCCTCGTAGTATCGTACGATTCATAACCTCAGCCTCTCCATTAGATTGTGGATGGCCTACAGAGGTAGCCGATGAGTGATCTGAGATCGACGCAAAAAGTCTTAAAGGCAGCATTGTCAAATTGTCGACCATTGTCGATGACAAGAGTATGAGGTATGCCGAATCGACAATAACGGACTTCCAGAAAAAGGCCTTGACCTTGCTCTCTGTAATGTTAACGAGTGCCTCGACCTCAACCCACTTAGTAAAATAATCAATGGCAACAAGCAAAAATTTCCGCTGTCCTGATGCCGGAGGAAAAGGGCCGAGGATGTCCATGCCCCATTGGGCAAAAGGCCATGGGGCAGAGAGAGGGCTCAGCTGGGAAGCCGACTGCCGCTGGATACAAGCATACCGCTGGCATTGGTCGCATCTCCTCACCAGTTCAGTTGCATCTCTCTGCATGGATAGCCAGTAATATCCCTATCGGAGAGCTTTTCGTGCCAGCGACCTGCTCCCTAAGTGATTCCCACATATGCCTTCATGGATTTCTCTAAGAATGTAATTGCATCCACTAGGCCGATGCATTTGAGAAGAGGCTGGAAAAAAGATTTCTTATATAGCAGGCCGTCTAGCAATACAAACTTAGAGGCCCTCCGTTTAAGCAGCCTAGCCTCCTCGCGGTCAGCTGAGAGGACACCGTCCTTCAAATAGCGGATATAGGTGTCCATCCAGGTTCCTTCCTGAATAACTGGTAGAACTTCCTCTACGGCTTCGATGCTAGGTATCTCCAGGTATTCAACATAAGTCTTACTCAGGGCATTATCCGCTGAGGTGGCGAGTCGGGCCAGCATATCAGCCCTAGCATTCTCTTCTCTAGGGATGTAACTGATGGTAAAGTGGTCTAGCAAGGGGATTAATATATTGACCTTGCTTAGGTACCGAGACATGCAGGGTCTCGAGCCTCATATTCCCCAGCTACCTAGGCAGAGATAAGCTGCGAGTCGGTGAAAGCTCGGAGACACTTGATTCCCAGTCCGTGCGCCAGTTTAAGTCCGGCCAACAAGGCTTCATATTTAGCCTGATTGTTGGTAGCTTTAAAGAGGAAACGAAGAGCGTATTCCAACACCACGCCCTCCGAGCCGGCAAGAATAAGACCAGCCCCACTCCCTTGGGAGTTAGAGGCCCCGTCGACATGAAGGATCCAAGAGTCATCATTCTCCTTGTTGATGTCTGAAAGAATTTGAGAGGGATTCTGTTGGGGAAATTGTTGAGAATTTGTTGCCCCAATCTAATTGATTTTGATGATTACCAAAAGCCATTGAGTATATTAAGATGTAATGAGTTTATATACATGAGCAATGAATTTATTTCGAACACTGAATGAGAATGTTAAGTATAACATTAATCAATTTGAAAGTAACTTCAAGCTCCATGTTTAAGCTTTCAAAAAGAAATTTTATACTTCATATTATAATCAATGAGTTTTTGGAACATTTCTTGAATTGTTTCCTAATGACAAATTATTATATTCAAGTCAAAAATTTGATTTAAAATGAATCTGGAACGAATTTCAGGTCAATCAGAAAATTTTCTGATTTTGATACGTTCCGAAGCCGACTCTAGAGTTTCAGAGTCGACTCCACTCAGAATACAGAAATGTCTGTCTGTCTCGAGTCGACCCTTGTGATTTCAGGAGTCGACCCCTGATTCTGTCGAGCCGACTCCATGACTGTGTGAGTCGACTCCGCTCAGACACCAGAGGTGTGTTTTTCTGAGCATTTCGCGAGTCGACCCCCCAACTTTTCATGAGTCGACCCCCGATTGTCAGGAGTCGACACTTTATTTTTGATGAGTCGACCCTTTGACTTTCTGAGTATTTCTATTTTTGGTATCACGACTTCGAGCTGACTTGCGGAAAGCAGGAGTTGACTCCAGCAAATCTGGGCGAGATTTTTCCGAATGCCAACTCAGCGTCAACGGTAAGATTTTTAATTAACGGCTATTTTCTTTGTTTCTAACGGCTATATTTTTGCAGAATCTATAAATAGAGAAGCCGTTTTCAAATCAAAGAAGAACAAAAAAGAGAGATATTCACTTCAAAAGAAAAGAAGAAAAAGAAAAAACAGAGCTTCATTTGAAAAAATCCAGATTCAAAATAGAGTGAAAGAAAAAGTATGAAATCAAAGGAAGCTCCTTCTGTGCTCAAGCTCAACCATCCAAGGAAGCTTCAGAAGAAAATCCAAGAGCTATTCAAGAGCATCTCAAGTGATTTTCAACACTCAAAGAAAAGAGGAAAAAGCTCAAATCAACTCCAACGTACTGTCCGTGAAGAATCCGAGCTGAGGCCCGATTCTACACTTCAAAGGAGTTGAGGAAAAGAAGAAAAGAAGAAAAGCTCAAAAGCCAACCAACTGCAAATCAGGCTTTTCTAAACTTTATTCTTATATTTGTTTATCTGCTCATTAAGGAGCTTTGTAACTAAAAAATAATATTTCTATTCTTTGTGTCTAGTTCAATCTGGGGGATTGAACTAGTGAGGTAGTCTTACCTCGTACAAGCTTGGTAAAGCTTGTGTTAGGGTTTTGTGCTGGTGAGCCCTTGAAAACCAGCTGGGTTCGTTGTGTTCCCGGGAAAACAACAAGTTTGAGTTGTGAGCTTGTAAAACAACTCGCTGTAATCAAGGAAGATTATAGTGTGGACCCAAGTGAATCTTGGGAGTGGACGTAGGTGTTGGATACACCGAACCACTATAAAATCTTTGTGTTTGCCGTGCTTTCATTGACTCTTTCTCTATCTCTGTCTTATTCACTGCACTTTGCATTTACATTGTATTGCCTTCATTCATCTCAAAGCAAACTACTTTAAAAGGCTAATTTTTTAAAGAACCCAATTCACCCCCCCCCTCTTGGGTTGCCATCTGGGCCAACAATTGGTATCAGAGCTAGTGCTCATTAGATTTTGATCACACGATCAAGAGCTAAAGATCCAAATGGCAACACAAGTTGGTCATTTTGCTGAAGGTCATTCTACGAATAGACCTCCACTGTTTAATGGTTCAAACTATTCTTATTGGAAAGCAAGAATGAGGATATTCATTCAAGCTTCTGATTATGAATTATGGGGTGTTATAATTAATGGACCTAGTACACCCACACACGTTATTGAAGGCACTATTGTTCCTAAGCCCGAAAGGGATTGGAATGATAATGATAGGAGAAATGGCACAACTCAATGCTAAGGCCATGAATGTTTATATTGTTCTTTAGATGCTAATGAATTTAATAGAATCTCCACTTGTAATTCCGCAAAGGAGATTTGGGATAGATAGAGGTTACCCATGAGGGAACCAACCAAGTAAAAGAATCTAAAATTAATATTCTTGTCCATAAATATGAATTGTTTAGCATGGAACAATCTGAAACCATTGCATGCATGTACACTAGATTTACTGATATTGTAAATGGTTTGAAAAGTCTTGGAAGACATATACTAACTCTGAACTTGTTCGAAAAAATTCTTAGGTCATTACCAAGATCATGGGAAGCAAAAATGACTGCAATCCAAGAAGCAAAGACCTCAACACTTTACCCTTAGAGGAGCTTCTAGGATCACTTATGACCCATGAGCTGACTATGAGGCAGCATGTAGAGGAGGACACAAAGAAGAAGAAAGTGATTGCCCTCAAGCTGCAAAAGAAGAAGAGAGCAGCAGTGATGATGATGATGATGATGAAGAGACTGCTCTCTTAGCAAGAAATTTAAAAATTCATGAGGAGAAAGAAACCCTTCCACAAAAGAAATTTGGAGCAAAGTGGAAGGAGAAAAGGAAAGAACAAGATAAGGACAAGGACAAAGAGAAAGACCCCTTGACTTGCTATGAATGTAATAAACCGGGGCATTTAGATATGACTGTCCTAAATTGAAGAAAGCCTACAAGAAAAAGAAGAAGGCTTATGTGGCAACTTGGAGTGATAGTGAGGAATCTTCTTCCGAAGAAGAAGAACAAAAGGAAGTTGCAAATATATTTTATGGGATGACAACGACGAGGTAAGTTCCGAAACCCCTGTGATGAATTTGCTTTTGATGAATATTTGAAGCTTTCAATGAACTTGTTAGCGATTTTAAGATTTTGAAAAAGAAATATCAAGATTTTGAAAAATGAAAATTTAACTTTCATTAAAAGAAAAGGAAGATTTATTAATGAAGTTAAGAAACTTAAATCTGAAAATGAAGTTTGACAAAAGATAAAGAATTAAATTCAATAAAAATGATAAACTAAAGAAAGGTTGAAAAATACAAGAACATTGTTGATAAATTTACATTAAGTTCAACTAAATTAACATGTTTTAGATAGTCAAAAAGCAGTTTTTGACAAAGCTGGATTAGGGTATAACACATTAAGAAAACAAAAATCACTTGAAAAATATTTTTGTACGTGCTGGCCAAAGTAATATACTTGTTTAAATGTAATAAAAAAGGGCATAAATCATTTGAATGTAAAATTAAAACCTAATAAAAATTAAATGTTAAAGGGAAGAAAATATGGGTTCCGAAAGGAACAATTTTTGTTGCTACTAACCATGAAGGACCCAAGAAAGCTTGGGTACCTAAACATAAAGTTTGATTTCATTGCAGGAATGTCTTGTGGCCAAGAGATCAAAGAGAAAGTGGTATCTTGATAGTGGCTGCTCAAGACATATGACGGGTGACAAAGAAGAATTCATCACCCTTGAAGAAAAGAAAGGAGGAGTTGTTACGTTTGGCGATAATGGTAAAGGTCAAATTATGGGCCTTGGTAAATCCGTATAACTCCATCCACATATATTGATAATGTACTTTATGTTGATGGTTTGAAGCATAACTTAATTAGTATAAGACAAAGGTTTTAAAGTATCATTTGAATCTTCTTATGCACAGTAGCTAATTCCATTGATAATAGCATTGTTTTACTGGTTATAGACATGGCAATGTATACTTGGTTGACTTAGACAAATTATCTATAATAATCATTGCTTAATTGCTGATAATGCTAATATGAATGAAATTGGTTGGTTGTGGCATCGTAGATTAGGTCATGCAAGCACACACCTAATTTCAAAACTAATTAAAATGGATTTAGTTAAAGGGCTACCTAAAATAGATTTTGAAAATAACAAAATATGTGATGCATGTCAATTTGGAAAACAAACAAGAAGTTCTTTCAAATCTAAAAATGTTGTTTCAACTTCTAGGCCATTAGAGCTACTTCACATGGACCTTTTTGGACCAACTAGAACCACAAGTCTAGGAGGAAAGAAATATGGTCTTGTGATTGTAGATGATTACTCTAGATACACTTGGGTAATGTTTTAGCTCACAAAGATGAGACTTTCTCGATATTCCTGAAATTCTTCAAGAAAGTCACAAATGAGAAAAACACTACCATAGTGTCTCTAAGAAGTGATCATGGAACTGAATTTGAAAATCACTTATTTGAAAGTTTTTGCTGAAAATGGTATTAATCATAATTTTTCTGCACCTAGGACCCCACAACAAAATGGTGTAGTTGAAAGGAAAAATAGGACTTTAGAAGACATGGCCCGTACCATGCTATGTGAAAGTAACCTACCAAAGTATTTTGGGCGGAAGCTATTAAACAGCATGTTACATCTTAAATAGAGCCCTAATAAGACCACTTAAAGAAAACACCTTATGAATTATGGCAATGAAGAAAACCTAATATTAAATATTTTCATGCATTTGGTTGTAAATGTTTTGTTCACAATAATGGTAAAAATAATTTAGGCAAATTTGATGCTAAATCTGATGAAGGAATATTCTTAGGATATTCAACAACTAGTAAAGCATATAGAGTATTTAACAAGAAAACTTTAGTTGTTGAAGAATCCATTCATGTAGTTTTTGATGAATCTTTAGCAACTCGTTCCGAAAAGTTTGATGATGAGGAAGATACAAACATAATTGAAAAAGATCTTGAAAAATTAAATATTGATGTATCTTCAGATCATGAGCAAGAAGCTAAAGATAATGATTCACCTAAGGATGATGATACTAACACTAATCATAATGATATGATCTTCCTAGAGATTGGAGATATGCTTATAGTCACCCTAAGGAATTGATTATAGGTGATCCATCTCAAGGAATAAGAACTAGATCATCTATGAGAAATATTAGTAATCATCTTGCATTTGTATCACAAATTGAACCTAAAACTATTGAAGAAGCTGAAAAAGATAATAATTGGATGTTAGCAATGCAAGAAGAATTAAATCAATTTACTAGAAATAATGTATGGACATTAGTAGAAAGACCTAAAAATCATTCTGTTATAGGATCAAAATGGGTATTTAGAAATAAACTAGATGAAAATGGCATAGTAATTAGAAACAAAGCTAGATTAGTTGCAAAAGGATATAATCAAGAAGAAGGTATTGATTTTGATGAAACCTTTGCACCAGTAGCTAGATTAGAAGCCATTAGACTATTACTTGCATTTGCATGTCACATGAATTTTAACTTATTTCAAATGGATGTAAAAAGTGCTTTTCTAAATGGATTTATAAATGAAGAAGTATATGTAGAACAACCACCAGGTTTTGAAGATCATGAATTTTCAAATCACGTTTTTAAATTGCACAAAGCATTATATGGTTTGAAACAAGCACCTAGAGCTTGGTATGATAGATTAAGTAAATTCTTAATTGAAAATGATTTTATAAGAGGAAATGTAGATAAAACATTGTTTTTGAAAAGAAAAAGTAAAGATTTATTAGTAGTTCAAATATATGTTGATGATATTATTTTTGGTGCTACTAACAATCTTCTATGTCAAGAATTTGCTAAGTTGATGCAGGGTGAATTTGAAATGAGCATGATGGGAGAACTCAACTTCTTCCTTGGACTCCAAATCAAACAAAGCAAAAAGGGAATCTTTCATCAACCAAACCAAGTACACAAGAGAAATACTAAAAAGTTTGGTATGGAATCAATGAAACCCCTCGGAACTCCAATGAGTCCTTCATGCAAGCTGGACAAAGATGAAGAAGGTAAGAAGGTTGATCAAAAGTATTATCGAGGTATAATCGGATCCCTACTTTACTTAACTGCAAGTAGACCAGATATAATGTTTCTGTTTGCTTATGTGCTAGATTTCAATCAGAACCTAAAGAATCACACTTAATTGCTGTTAAAAGAATACTAAGATACTTAAGTGGAACAAAAAATGTAGGTTTATGGTATTCTAGAGACTCAACATTGAACTTAATTGCATATTCTGATTCTGATTATGCTGGATGTAAGTTAGATAGAAAAAGCACAAGTGGTGCATGCCAATTCTTAGGAAGTAACTTAATCTCATGGTTTAGCAAAAAGCAAAATTCAGTTGCATTATCAACTACTGAAGCTGAATATGTTGCAGCTGGAAGTTGCTGTGCTCAAATCCTATGGATTAAGCGACAACTTGAAGACTATGGTATCACACTTGATAAAACACCTATAAAATGTGATAACACAAGTGCAATTAATCTAACAAAAATCCAATTCAACATTCTAGAACAAACACATAGAAATTAGATATCATTTTATAAGAGAACATGTAGCAAATAATGAAATATGTCTTGATTATGTTAATACTGAAGATCAATTAGCTGATATATTTACAAAACCCTTGAGTGAAGAAAGATTCTGTTATCTTAGAGGAGAGTTAGGGATTTGTGATCCATTAGAATGAATTTGAAACCCCTAAGGAAATTTATCTAAAATTCTTTCAAATCCTTGATCTTTAAGGAAATCTTATCTAGAATTCATATCTAATTGATCTATTAAATTCCAATGATTATTTTATCAATTTTTATGATCATTATCCGGACACATTTCAGATTATCTGAAACTTTATGTTTTTGCTCTGAAATGGTCTCGGAGCCGACTCGGTCAGTATCGGAGTCGACTCCATGTTTCTACTGAAACTCTGAGCGACCCCTTCTCTGCGCGAGTCGACTCCACTTCGGGATAATTTCTGTGACTACCGGAGTCGACCCCACACTTTGCGGGAGCCGACTCGAAGTGGTCCCAGGTCGATTTATCTAGGGCAGAGTCGACTCGCCGTTCATTTCTATCTCAATCTCTTCAAATACTCTCTCAAAAATTTTCCCAACCTTCCAAATCCTCAGAAATCCTGATTAACCCTTCCAATAGATCAAATGGCTCCTAAAACCCGTGGATCTAGCCTTGGTGCGGCCGGGAAAAGGAAGAGGCGGTGAAGAAGACTGTGAGGCGTCCCGCTCGTGAACCTTCTCCGAGCATGGATTCCACCTCATCCTCTTCACTCCGAGTGCTTCTCCTCTACGGCCCATCTCAGGTAGACCGTCTAGCCGATAGAGTGATTACACCGGGAGAAAGGTTGATTTTGAATTATTTGAGGCAGAAGGTTTCTTGTGGGGAGGCAGTTGATTGAGATGGGATGGGAGAAAGATATGTTCTTTAGATTGTCCACCTACCCAGCTCTTGTTAAAGAATTTTATAAAATCTGTCTAGAGGAGACAATGGACTTGTAAGCATGTGAGAGGAAATAGAATATCTGTGACAGTGGATTTGCTTTCTAGATTGTTGGAATCTTCCAGTGTCTGGTACTCTACTTTTTCTTCTGATGATAGAAGCCCAGCTCTATCAGATTGCTTAACAGGGAATTGTTGGTTTTGAAGAAGTTTTGCTAATCAACTATCCTTAGAATTAGACTTCTCCACAACATTTGTAGTAGGATCCTTTTTCCCTAAGATTGGAGGTTTGATTATGTTCTGAGAGAGATATTTTTGTAATGGATGCTATAGTGACTGGAAACCCATTAATCTTCCGAGCATAATTTTATGGTACATTGCTGACTGTGGAGGTAAGAGAAAATCTAGTTTACCCTATGGCATGATTTACTAAAATCTTTCAAAGCCAAGGGATTGTCATTTCAGATAGTGAGCCAATGAGGAACTTAAGACACACGATTTTATAGTTTGGCCACTATTCATAGAATGGGTTTTGTGAAGAGAAATGGCAGATGGGAAAGGAAAGGTTTGATGGAAGATAGAGCCGTGGACACTGAGGCACCGGGACCATCAGTTAGACATTCTTCGCCTGTACCTCCGAGCCCTCCTATTCCTGCTCCTGCCCCTACCCCCTGCTCTGTTGTTTGATCATGCTCATCTTCATCTGTTGGCTTCACAGATCTTCAGTTAGGGCAGCTTAAAGGTCTTCTTGATGATCAATCAGATAAGTTAAAATCAGAGTTTGAAAACAAGTTTATGAATCTCAAGGAAACTCTTTATCTTTGGATGATCGGATCACCAAGATAGAATCAACCCTTAGCAATTCTTCTGAATCTTTAAGTGAGATCTAAAAACATTTTGAAGAACTTAAAGACGTCTGCGGAGATGGTGAAACATATGCAAAATGCAATGCTGAACTTCAAGATAAAATTTTGACTGCTTGCACTTTTGTTGATGAGAGACTGAAGGACTATGTGAAGATTCAAACAGATGGAATGAAAAATATCATAGATCACTTAACTAGGATTGTAAGGACTCACTTTTGATGTATTAGATACTTAGTCCTTACAATGTAATAAGTTTATATTGTGTTTTACACTTTTATACTTTGATGTAATGAAAAGTCTATTTTGAATTGTCAATGTAATCTGAGTCTTAGTGTATTTCTTCCTTTTATCAATGAATGAATAATTTTGTTAAATCAAATCTTGAATGAATTAATGATTATGTTTGATGCTTCTCTACCTTTTTGTTGATAACAAAAAAGGGGAGAGTTTTATAGTTTTATAACTGTATATGCATATGGGAGAAATTGATTAATCAAATGATATTAAAATGATTGAATGAATGGGATATTTATTTGAGTTTCATAGGGGGAGCTACCTCATTCAGGGGGAGCCTAAGCCTAACTATGAAAGTAAAATAAATTCTCTAATCAATCATGCATAAACTCAATGTTTTTGTCATCATCAAAAAGGGGAATTGTTGGGGAAATTGTTGAGAATTTGTTGCCCCAATCTAATTGATTTTGATGATTACCAAAAGCCATTGAGTATTATAAGATGTAATGAGTTTATTACATGAGCAATAAATTTATTTCGAACATGAATGAGAATGTTATAGTATAACATTAATCAATTTGAAAGTAACTTCAAGCTCCATGTTTAAGCTTTCAAAAAGAAATTTTATACTTCATATTATAATCAATGAGTTTTTGGAATATTTCTTGAATTGTTTCCTAATGATAAATTATTATATTCAAGTCAAAAATTTGATTTAAAATGAATCTGGAACGAATTTCAAGTCAATCAGAAAATTCTCTGATTTTTGATACGTTCCGGAGCCGACTCTAGAGTTTCAGAGTCGACTCCACTCAGAATACAGAAATGTCTGTCTGTCTTGAGTCGACCCCTGTGATTTCAGGAGTCGACCCCTGATTCTGTCGAGCCGACTCCATGACTGTGTGAGTCGACTCCGCTCAGACACTAGAGGTGTGTTTTTCTGAGCATTTCGCGAGTCGACCCCCAACTTTTCATGAGTCGACCCCCGACTGTCAGGAGTCGACACTTTATTTTTGATGAGTCGACCCTTTGACTTTCTGAGTATTTCTATTTTTGGTATCACGACTTCGAGCCGACTCGCGGAAAGCAGGAGTCGACTCCAGCAAATCTGGGCGAGATTTTTCCGAATGCCAACTCAGCGTCAATGGTAAGATTTTTAATTAACGGCTATTTTTCTTTGTTTCTAACGGCTATATTTTTGCAGAATCTATAAATAGAGAAGCCGTTTTCAAATCAAAGAAGAACAAAAAGAAACAAAAAAGAGAGATATTCACTTCAAAAGAAAAGAAGAGAAAAATCAGAAAAACAGAGCTTCATTTAAAAAAATCTGTGATTCAAAATAGAGTGAAAGAAAAAGTGTGAAATCAAAGGAAGCTCCTTCTGTGCTCAAGCTCAACAATCCAAGGAAGCTTCAGAAGAAAATCCAAGAGCTATTCAAGAGCATCTCAAGTGATTTTCAACACTCAAAGAAAAGTGGAAAAGCTCAAATCAACTCCAATGTACTGTCCGTGAAGAATCCGAGCTGAGGCCTGATTCTACACTTCAAAGGAGTTGAGGAAAAGAAGAAAAGAAGAAAAGCTCAAAAGCCAACCAACTACAAATCAGGCTTTTCTAAACTTTATTCTTATATTTATTTATCTGCTCATTAAGGAGCTTTGTAACTGAAAACAATATTTCTATTCTTTGTGTCTAGTTCAATCTGGGGGATTGAACTAGTTGAGGTAGTCTTACCTCGCTACAAGCTTGGTAAAGCTTGTGTTAGGGTTTTTGTGCTGGTGAGCCCTTGAAAACCAGTTGGGTTCGTTGTGTTCCGAGAAAACAACAAGTTTGAGTTGTGAGCTTGTAAACAACTCTGCTGTAATCAAGGAAGATTATAGTGTGGACCCAAGTGAATCTTGGGAGTGGACGTAGGTGTTGGATACACCGAACCACTATAAAATCTTTGTGTTTGCCATGCTTTCATTGACTCTTTTTCTATCTCTGTCTTATTCACTGCACTTTGCATTTACATTGCTATTGCCTTCATTCATCTCAAAGCAAACTACTTTAAAAGGCTAATTTTTTAAAGAACCCAATTCATCCCCCCCCCCCCCCCCCCCTCTTGGGTTGTCATCTGGGTCAACAGATTCCCTTGATGCTTTTCAGACTAAGTGCATTCCACTAGAAAGTCGGCTAAGACTTGGGATTTCAAAGCTGCTCGGGGCTGAAAAGATAGGTCAAACTCCCCCAACTTAATCGCCCACTTAGCTAATCGGCCAGAAGTATCAGGACGAGACAAAATGGCTCTGAGAGGCTCGTCGGTGAGCACAATTATAGGATAGGCTTGGAAGTATTGTCTGAGCCGTTGAGCGGAGATAATCAAGGCAAAGATAACCTTCTCAGTTTTGGAATATCTTTCTTCTATACCATGAAGCACCTTACTTGTATAATACACAGGTCTCTGAGCGGCATGGTCATCAATGCGCACCAAGACGGAGCTAACCGCCTCCGAGGAAGCTGCGAGGTAGAGAAAGAGCTTCTCTCCTTCTTCTGGTTTAGATAGCAAGGGCGGCGTGGATAAGAATTCCTTAAGCTCCTCAAAAGCCCGCTGACAGTCTTCTGTCCATTCAAAGCCGTCTGCCTTACATAAGACTTTAAAGAAAGGCAAACACCTCTTCGCCGATCTCGACAAGAAATGGCTCAACACGGCTATCCTCCCATTGAGCTACTGTGCCTCCTTCTTACAAGCCGGCCGCCTCATATCGAGAATAGCCTGAATCTTCTCTGGGTTTGCCTCAATTCTTCGCCGGGTCACCAAGAAACCTAAGAATTTCTCGGCGGTAACCCCAAATGCACATTTGCGCGGATTAAGCTTTATTCTATGGAGCCGGAGGTTGTGGAACGTCTCCTGCAGGTCAGCAACATGGCTGGCAGCACAAGTGCTCTTTGTCAGCATATCATCTACATACACTTCCATGTTGCGGCGGAGCTGGTTCTTGAAATCCTTATTCATTAGCCTTTGATAGGTAGCTCCCGCATTCTTCAATCCGAAGGGCATCACTTTGTAACAGTAAATGCCCTTCTCAGTAATAAAAGAAGTATGCTCTTCATCTGGGGGATTCATTTTTATTTGGTTGTACCCCGAGAAGGCATCTATGAAGCTAAGAAGTTCATAGCCAGAAGTAGAATCTACCAGCTGGTCGATCCGTGGCAATGGGAAACTGTCCATGGGACAGGCCTTGCTAAGATCAGTATAGTCAATGCAGATTCTCCACCCTCCGTTGGCCTTTCGGACCATGACTACATTAGATAGCCAGTCAGGATATTGTGCTTCTCGAATATGACCGGCCATAAGCAATTTATCCACTTCCTCATCTATGGCCCTTTGCCGCTCAGGGGCAAAACTCCTTTTCTTCTGGCGGATCGGCCGACATCCCGGGTTGATGTTAAGCCCATGGGTAATCACCTTCGGAGGGATACCGACCATATCCGTTACCTTCCAAGCAAAAACATCCGCATTTGCCCGCAAAAAGGCGAGGAGCTGGCTCCGAGCTTCAGGGGAAAGGAGTTCGCCGATTTGTACGATCTTTGCTGAGTCATCCTCCAGGGGGTAATATATCAAACGCTCTGCCGGCTCTCCCCTCCGCTCAGTCTCCCTAAGGTCGAATGACTCGATGACTGGGGGAATTACCACCGCCTGAGGGCTGGGAGCCAGATGATAACAAGGCCTCACCGAGTCCACCTCTCCAAACATCTCACCAATTCCCTGGTTAGTGGGGAATTGCACTAGTAGATGCTTAGTGGATATAACTGCATCCAGCATGTTCAATCTAGGCCGGCCAAGAATGGCATTATACACCAAGGGTACCCGGACCACCAGGAAATCCATCATGACCGTGCTCTGGCGTGGTGGTAATCCCGCTGTCACAGCAGGGTAATCTCGCCCTCCACCCATATGGAATCCCCTGTGAAGCCGACTAGAGGAGCAGTCACAGGTCGAAGAGAGTCAGGAGACAGATTCATTTGAAGAAATGCATCATAGGTAAGTACATTGGTAGAGCTTCCGCTATCAATTAGAATCCTCCTTACAGGGTAATTAGCGATCGTCATAGAAACAACGATGCTATCATCTCTTACAACACTACCCCCCACTATATCTCCCTTAAAAGGGATTACATTTTCTAGCTCCCCCTCCCTTCTTGGCCTCTTAGAAGATGACGCCCCCTCACGAGTAATCATGCCCACCATCCGCTCCGTTGGGGTGTTGTCAATGTTGGCCTAAACAGGAGGGGGTCCCATCAAGGCCGGAACAGGCGGAGTCTCCTTCTTCTGAATGTACTGCCCAAGATATCCCCTCTGAATGAGCTCTTCAATGGCCTGTTTCAGATTACGACACTCCTCAATATCGTGACCGTAATCTCTATGAAAACGACAGTAGTGGCTTCTATCATGCATGGCACCTTTCTTCAATGGAGGAGGACGCTGTAGATAAGGCTCATTTTCAATTTCCATGAGGATATGAGCTCGAGGTGCTAGGAGGGGTGTAAGGTGGTCCTCCCTGGGGGGGAGGCTCCTACGGCGGTCAGTCGGACGGCGCGAAGGTTCGGACTTCTTAGGAGGAGGCCCGCTTGACTCTGGGCGGGCCGGCCTCTTACCAGTTCTCCCTTCGACACCCCTCCGAGATGAATCAGCCTCATCGGCATGGATGTATTTCTGCGCACGACTCAGGAAATCAGCATAAGAATAGGGAGATCTCTTATCTAGAGAATAGGTGAAACGGGAGGGGCGAAGCCCCCGCTTCAAGGTCAGAGTAGCTACAACATCATCAAGATGATAGACCTCCAGGGCCGCCACCTTGAACCAAGTCACAAAGTCTTTTAAAGACTCCCCTTCCTTCTGTTGTACAGAGAACAAACTATCTGCCACCTGGAGAATCTTCCGACAGGCATCAAAATGGGTCAAGAAGGATCTCTCCAGTTGCTGGAAGGAATCAACACTGCGCGGAGGCAAACGAGAATACCAAGCACGAGCGGCCTTTCAGAGAGTGGCTGGGAAGGCGATACACAAGAGGGCGTCAGTTGCCTCCTGGACTTACATAATAGCCTTGTAGCTTTCCAGGTGATCCAAGGGATCAGTAGTGCCATCATAGGGGTCTATTTGACGGAAACGAAACCTCCTTGGAATGGGTTCCTCCATAATCCGCTGGGTGAGAGGAGGGCGGGTGTCATAGTCTGACCCCGGCTGATTGTTGAGTCTCTGGCTAAGCTCCTCCAGTCTCTGGTCTGCTCGTAGAGGTACCTCTCCATCTGGTCAGTCATATTTCCCCCGACTGGTTCAGAGGAATATGAGAAGGATCGATGGCGCCATCGGCAGCGTTCCAGGTGGGGCTCCTTTCCCTGCCGCCGCCTGGCGGGAGGGCTATGTTGGGAATTATATCCTAAAGCCAATCATTTGATGATTGAGCTAATGTAAATAGCATATAAATTGATATATTAATAAAAATTATTTGGCAGTTTATTCATTAAAAGAACATCTTCTTAATACTCCTGATAGTAATGAAGCCCTTAAGATCTTCTTTCACGATAAAGGAGGATTTATCTTTGAAGGTCCTCAAAAGAGTTCGCGACCAAATTATATACTATGATAGGGCCATAGTACTATCAATTATAGGATGTTGTATATCATATTTGTTGGTTGTCCTTTTAACCAAGGAGTGTAGAGACACTAGTATGACATACAGGTGAAAGTGTAGGAGTACATTTCACCGAACGTGACTGATTTCCGGATACTCTGCTGTCAAGAGTTAATCCGAGAAGATATAGGTATAAGTATCCTTCAGACCTGAAGATCATAACCAGTGACTTGCAAGCAACTCATTGTACTTAGGTGCCGGACCACTTGGATTTCTAATCCAGCTACGAAAGGTTACTAGGTGGAGTTAAGTACTTGTGGTAGTCAGTTGTTAATCAAGATGGAATTTGACCTATCCCGTTAAAAGGAGAAATGCTTGTGTTTCAATTTAGCAAGACCTTGGCCAAGGCACTTCATGTGAAGGTCACATGATCACTAAAATTGAAATCACTATATGGATTTGATGTTTAGAGTTGACAGGCTCTTAAGCCGTCCTTAGCATTTATGGTCAAGAGGATGAATTATACGGTAACTATTTCTTAGGGTTCTTGGAGTTTGCTCGACAACTCTTCGACCTATCCGGACGTCGGGTTTCATTGCTAGATGGGCACATCGATTAGTATAGAAAGTTGTTTCTATGCTACCGGCTTAGGTTCGAACCTAGAGAGTCACACGCATAGAAGTTTCCTAGGATGATCTATTTGCTGATCAACAATTGAGAATCGTATATGAATCAATTTGATTGATTGAATTATCTCAATTGGGTTAAGTACAAGTGAATAAGATTCAATTTGGTTTAAGTCTATTAGAAGGACTAATCAATTTCAAATATTGATTTGAAATTAGACTTGATTTGGATTTAAATAGATTCAGAACTAGCCAAATTTGATTTGGGCTATTGAAATTCAGATCAGCTTAAACCAAAACCTGAACCCAAACCTCTCGCATAAGTATCTCACATGATGAGATAACTAAAGTCTGAGAGATTAAATTCACATATAAAATTTAATATGTAACATTAATCTTCTCCAAACGATTCCGTTGGAATTCTAAAGTGTTAGAATTTATATGGAATAAATGTGCCTCTTTGAATCAACCAGGTGATGGAATTGTAAGTGTTAGAATTCACATCTCTTTGGTTCTCACCGAACGTCGAAATTAATAAAATGCTGCGTTTCTTTGGTTTTCACCGAACGTCGGAATTAACCAAACGCTGCATCTCTTTGGCTCGGCATCTCTTTGCTTTTTACCGAACGGCGGAATTATAAATGTTAGAATTTAATGTGCTGGCTAAAATGAGACTATAAATAGAAGAGATCCCTCACCAGATAAGAACAACGACACACGATATGTCGTGGATTGAAATTCTAAAGAGTTAGAATAGAAAAATCCTGGTGATTCTGGTGTTAGCAAAAGTTTGGTGGATCTTGGAGGAAGATTCCAGTGGAAGGATTCAAGATCAGCAATGTTATTTTTTCACAAGCTAGCACTCCCGGGAATTCGATCATTCGGAGCTTTGCATGCACGATACTAGAGGCCGGACGATTGAATGGCTGCAGAGCACAAAAAGATTTACCAACTGCCCTTAAGGTAAGTGATATGATCCCTAGATCTTAAGGCATGATTCAAGGCAAGAAGTACGACTTCTTACCTTGAGGATCAAGATATAATCTTGATGATTTTATTTATATGCACATTTTAGATCAAACAATACTATATATAAGGCAAAGATATGATCTTGATGCATGTTAGATAGATTAATATTTAATCTTTAAAATTTCGCATTGATAATTGTTATCAATTTTAAAATATGCATGCCTCGGAGATTATTTCTCCCCATAGGCTACCCGAGGGATGGGTGAGAGAATGCGAGCCACCTCGGGAGCCTTGAGAATGAGGCCCGGCCGAGGTGTAAGGGTGGAGAGGCCTCATTGGTGGGGACCTCCCTTGGGTAGACTACCGGCTGATAGGAGTAGCCGATCTGAGTGGCCGTGGCGGTTTGGGCTGTTGCCTGACTCCTCTGAATGCTGCTTCTGTAACTGCTGAACCACTCCAACAAGGGCTTGAACTTGCCGTGTGAGGGTGGCCAACTGGTCCTGGGGAGTAGCTGGCGCTGATAGTGGTGAAGAAGAAATAGGGGGGCTGGCCCTTGTCGGTTCGGTTGGGTAAAGAGGTTTTCCAATACAATCAAAGGGCGAGAGGTGCCCCCCGGACTGATTGGAAGGATTCTCTCCCGGAGATCTCGTATCCATACCCGAAGGTTTAATACCGCAATGCTACCCCCTTCCTGGCGCGCCAATCTGTTGATGCCTGATCGGTCTGATCACCAAGAAGACCTCACGGCCCAAAGTATGATGAGATCCTCTGAAGATCTTATCAATGATCAGGAACACAGCCGTGAGCTTCTGGAGCTTAAGTTGAAGAAAAAAGATGGGGATGTTTTTTTTCTCCTCCTTTGCTCAAGTATCCCCCCGAATATTGTTGTTACTTACCTTATATCTCCCCCCTCTCTTTCTGGCGAGCCACGTTTCTAGTCCTAGCGCTAGCCACGTGGTCGTTCTCGATGAGTTACACCTGGGGGGTTTTTGCGGAGCTTGCTCAAGAAGCTTGCTTGCTCAAGAAGCTTGGAATCTTCATGATAGATTTTGGTCTTTCCGAGGAAATGTCAGAATTTGTGGAAAGTTATCTGGCTCTAAAGTAGGTGATTGGTACCTCCTTTATCTGAGTTTTTTCGACGAACGGTGACTTTCCAGAGTTTGTTTTATCTAAGCCATTAAGGCGTCATGATGGTCGATGATTTTCGATCCTTATCCAGACATGACAGCTTGTCGTATTAGGTGCTTCTAATATGAGAGCAGCTAGAGAGCTCTAGATGTAAGACCGGGACTCAGGGACCGCCAAGAGTTCAGGGGCCGCCTAGAGCTCAGGGGCCGCCTAGGGCACTGAGGTTGTCTAGAAAACAGGGGCCGCATAAGGCTCAGGGCCGCTTGGGGCTCAGGATCCGCCTGGGGCACAGGAGCTGCCTGGGGCTTAGGGGCCGCCTAGAGCTCAGGGCCGTCTAAGGCTCAGGGGCCGCCTAGAGCCTGGGGCCGCTTAGAGCTTAGGAGCCGCCTAGGGCTCAGAGGCCGCCTAGAGCTCAAGAGCCGTCTAAAGCTCAGGGGCCGCTTAGGGCACTGAGGCCGCATACTCTCCCTATCTTCCTCGTTAACTAACCCTATCAAGGCTCTTGGATAAGTTACCTAAGATCTAAACAAAAAGATGAGCAAAACTTATTTATCTATGATGATTAGGATTTTTTTTTTATAGACGCATGGAAGAGTTGTTTTTAGAGCATGACTTTTGCATTAGATGGCTCTGATAATTTTGACTTTGAAGGAAGTAGCAATCACGAAGGAATACTCGAGTAGCAATCATGAAGGAATATTCTGTCAAATGGATTGATTGATTCTTTGTCAATCTAGTAAATAATGAAAAGTCTAATCAAAATAAAATAGGTTGATGATTATGAATGAAATATTTCCTTAATAAGGCTGTCTTCCTTCATGGGATTCCATCGTGTACTGTTTATGGGATAAGCCAATCAAAACAGACCGCATCACTTGCAACCCATCATTCCGGTTGCCCCCTCATTGCCCTATCACCACAAATCCATTGAAAGAGTTCGGGCCATTCTTGGGACATTTAAAAGGTTGGGCGAATTAGTGCTGACAAATACGAGCTAGCATATCTGCTGCATTTTCTGAGGTACATTATAACTTTTTATTCATCATCTTGCCTGTTTAGGGACATTATTTTAGAAATCAATGTTAGGTTGTTTTGATATCAGATTTCATACCAATACCACACATGCTAACGTAATACACCATCTGCTCCCTCCAAGCCAAGCCACTTGGATCTCTTCACGCCTTGGAAGTAAATATTTGGATGGCTTCTCACAGCGGGGCGCTGGTGCCCCGTTCAGTTTACCGGCCGTTAACTTTATTCTCATCTATTCTGACGCAGTCTCAGTGACAAGTCATCATAAACGTTAATGAAAGTATCAACATATTTAATCATCAACTCCACTCCGCTAAGGAGTTTATGCGTGTTCCGGTCACAGACGAAGACAGACAATATACATCAATGATAAATGACACCAATTCACAGCAGTCTTACCCTCTCTTGGCTGCTATCATCAATTGGCAGCTGGTTATGGCATGACGTTGGCGATGAGAAACCATCAGCAAGAAGCCTTCCATCCTTCTGGTCTGGTCTGGTCTGGCCTCAGAAGAACATGTCGACCATGGCATCACTCTCTGCTAAGCTGCCATCGAAGTTCGTCCTACAGCGTTCGGGAAACAGCAACCCAGCTTGCTCGCAATCATGCCTTGTAACATTTAGACAGGAGCGCAGGTCAAGATACTCCAAGGACTTGCAGTACTGCAATATTGTGCCTACTCCTGTAACTGTGACTCTCATGCAATTACTGGCCTTCAAAACTTTCAAATCTGACTCAAATCCTCCCATACTTAGTGCCTGAAATGCTGAATCCGTTACTTTATCACAACAACCAATATCAAGAGCCATGAGATATCTGCAATTTGACAGCAAGCAACTCAAAGATAAGTCGGTGATGTTTACACACCAATCCATCCGTAAGCTCTTCAGGCTGCCACCACAGGCAAGTGCTAGGGATTTCATTGATTTATCGGAAACATCACGGCATCCACCGATAACCAGGGTTTCGAGGTTATGGCAGGTGTTAGCCAGGGTGAACATGGATTTATCACCAACTCTGCAGCAATCCAACAGCTTCAGGGTCTTCAGAGATGATGAAGAGACCTCAGCAAGTTTTGAGACTCCAGCATCACCAATCTTGCTGCATTTACTAACATCTAAAGATTTAATATGGCGACAGCCGCCGGCAAAAATTGAGAGCCCGAAGTCAGTTATGCTGTTGCATCCTGCCAGTCCTAGCTCTTCTAGGTGAGAGCAGCTCCTGGATAAAACGTACAAGAGTTCATCTGTTATAGATTTGCAGGCAGCGAGGTGAAACCTTCTCAAATTGCAACAACCCAGTGCAACGGCTGTCAATCCCTTGTCTGTAAGTTTTCTGCAGCACGAAACATCCAAGGACTGGAGAGATGGAAGGCCATTTCCCAGAGTTATCATCCCAGCATCAGTAACACCTGTCCATAAGCACATACATGATTTCTATTAGAGACAGAAGCAAAGCATGATAGCTAGTTCCTCAAAACTATATGAGAAGACCAATTCAAGAATATAAATAATGTTCGACCTCTAAGAGGAATTTATTCTCATAAGTTTTGAGTTAAATTTTTGGTTATAATATTACATGTTGCAGGTTTTGCTCATTCACAATTAATATAGGACGGTTGTGATTCTGGTTAACTTGTTTAGTTCCATACCACCATCAAACAAATATATAAAATGAAAATGTATGTGTGTTTGAGAGAGAGAGAGATGCTTCTCAAATTGTTCAATGAAGCAAAGTGATCTTAGAAAATGATAAATGATTTCATGAAATAAGAAAAGCAAAACCCTTCCTTTACACATATTCTGTTCATCCAGTTCAAAATCTCATTATGTGAAATGTATTTTTCTACTAAATTACATCAACAACCTAAAAAGAATGCAATCGCCAACAAGATTACAGAGCCTAACAAAAAAAACATTATATTCTCCATACAAACAGCTAAGCGCAGAAAGCAATGAAAAAAAATATCATCTCATAATTCTAACCAACAACCGCATCATTTACATTTAAATAAATCAACAACGACCAACAACAAATATTCAAACCATAATAAGACAAAATGCAACAAACACCACACGACAATCAAATGAAAGCTTCATCCTTCCTACCAAGATAATATGATAATAAAGTAGAGTAACTTTGAAAAAAAAATGCTATAATCTTTCTTAATAAAGTGTTTCGATTTTGAGTCATGGCCAAAAATATAAAAAGTAAAATTCTACCCAATCATATCACCATCATCACCAACAGCTGTTGCGAAACCTCCAAAATAAATCAAAAATTAAAGGCAATAGTCCAAAGCCTAAAAGCAGGTAACAGACCATATATCAGCACAAAAGTCTAAACTTTTCTTTTTGCCTGAATTCAATCAAAATTATCCACGAAGCATCGCAACAAAACATAGAAACAATGCAAAATTGAAGGGAAAAAAAAGGCAATATTGAAATTCCCCTCTCCAAAGTCGTAAAGATCTCACCTTTACAGTTCTGGAGATTAAGAACTCGCAAGCCCTGGAAGCCGGTGGCGATAACCAAGAGATCGGAGTCGGTGACGCCAGGGTAGAAGGACCGGGAGACGGACTGGGAGAGGTCGAGCTCGACGAGGCCGGAGAAGCGGTCGGCCATCCGTTGGAGCATAGCGGGGCCGGCCCGGGCCCGGAGGCGGCGCCTCACGGAGCTCTGCAGCCGGAGCCAGCGCTTGCATACGAGGCCGAACGTGTCCTTCTCCTCCTCCCTCTCCAGCCTCACCAGCACCGCCCGGAGCTCGTCGTCCGTGAGGACATCGTTGATGCAGACCGTCGCCCCCTCCTCCTTCTCGCGCTCGGCGTCCTCTCGCCTCGCCATTGGCGTGGGAGATCGGATTTAGGCCCGGCAAAGAGGGAACTAGGGTTTGGAAGAAACCCTAATCGGCTCTTCGGGAGGCCGTCGGCTCTGAAGACTGAAGAGTCCTTTCGCCTGGTGGGCAGCCCTGTCTCTATCTCAGCGAGTGACATCCGAAAACGGAAAACAAACTTTAAGGAGGCCCGTTACTTTCCGTACAACTAAAATCTAGCAAGCAGTCAAACAGCTTTAACGGAAACGTCCGATTCCTTCGCAGTCAAATAACCTTAAATATATAACAATAATAGTTTGTAAAAAAAATAACATAACTAATAATAAATTTTAGTTATCCAAATTTTTAGTTATCTTGATCTTTTTAATAACTAGCCTATGGTTGAGAACTATATTTTATCCTTTTGTTATGGATCTAAAACCATAGTTAATCCTGCAGTGGAGATCCATAGTTCATAGATGGAGTTCATGGAACTTGGAGTGCTGGTCCCATGGAAACAAATTTGAACCAAATAAATTTGAGCAACATCGTCCTAATTTTTACCATCTTGTACTTGGGTCATGTTCTGCTCGTCATTTGGATCCAGTTCAAATATTTATATATAGCAATCCAACCAAGCCCTTAGGTAGTGTTTGATATGGGGGATAAGGAAGGATATTCCCTGGATATCCCTCCTTATTCCCAAATGCTATAGCTAGAAGGGATAGGTCTGAAAAAATTTAACTAGAGGGGATAACCATGGTTAACCATGGGTTATCCCTTGAACTTATTCCCTAGGGAACCCAGGAACAACTAATGTTATCCCTTGATGGCAAACTTGTAATTTTAAAAAAATGCTTATTTCCTCAGCTATTCCCTGGATAAATGCTATCCCGTACATTTATCCAGGGATAGCTTTTAGGCTATCAAACACTACCTTAGAGCCCAGATGGACTGGCCAACTCGTTCAAAAACAATGAACTCTATCCCTTCCTATTTTCTTAGTTTTTCTTCCATCCTAAACATTAAAACCAAACTAGATAGCAACCAATTTAATGCAGGCTGATCATGGTGAGCCGAAGATTATAACTTAGAAAGCAAAAGTAGTCACCGACAAGATACCAATAATATAAGGCATAGGGCTTGTGGGTTTTCTTTTTCTTTTTTTTTTAATAATAACTTCTGAAAAAACTATTTCTCAAAGAAAAAGTATTTTTTCAGAACTATTTACAATATATTTTGAAGAAAAAAAAAAATCTTACGGCATGCTTGATGCGAATCTTGAGATAGTATTCTTTATAAGAAATAATTTCTCAATATATCTATGATATTTTTCTGATTCTTGGCGATATTTGACTGTTATCACTTGATCATTGAGACCTTTTGACAGAGACTTTGCTGGAAGGGGAAACAGGGAGGGCCGCGTAGACAAAGAAAAATACAATTCCAGCCTATACAATAAGTTAGTTGGTCTGTCTCGCCAACTAATTGAGACAGCATAAAATATCCATCTCTTGATCGATGGATGCAAAGTCTCTAAAGACTTCATACAAGTAATATTTTAAGCTGTAGCAATTTGGAGCAGGATGGAAATAATAAAATTAATTATAATAGTTCCAGACATTTAAGCAGTGTTTGATACAGGAAACAAGGAAGGATATCCCTTGTATATCTCTTCTTATTCCTAAATGCTATAGATAGAGGGGATAGGTCCGAAAAAAGTTTAACCAGAGGCATGGGTTATCCCTTGAACTTATTTCCTAGGGAACCTAGGAACAACTAAAGTTATTTCTTGATGGCAGACTTGTAATTTTAAAAAAGTGTTTATTCCCTCAACTATCCTCTGGATAAATGCTATCATGTATATTTATCCAGAAATAATTTTTAAACTATCAAACACTATCTTACAGTCTGTATCATCAGGTCCCTGTATATGCCTCAACAAACCAAGCGTCTCATGCATAGATTGATGGACGTAAACTCGAGCTAGAAAAACAAAACGTTGAAATTGATGGAACGTGTGGGCTCGTTTTGTCTGGACCATCTGATTCTCATTAACTGCATCTAAATTTGTCTTATTGAAATCAGAAAATTATCATTTTTTACTTTTTTTTTCAAAAAAATATAATGATTTTGCCGCCGGGATCTGTCCTCCGACTCGGGCACGGTCGGTCTCCTGATCAGGCTTCCTCCTGGATGGACCTGCACAGAAGTCCTCACGCGAGAGGCATTGGGGGTGGCCCTCCGCGGAAAACCCTGCGACGCTCAAGTCAGTGGGGATCGACGATCAACAGAAATGAGGAGAAGGATCTCTCTGGGGAGTCCCTCTAGGGGTGGCCAATCGGGAGCTCTAGGGGAGCGCCGGCGGCGGAAAGGGAGAAGAATGAGCAGTGAAGGAGAGAGAGTGTGAGAGTAGGCTGTGCGCGCGTACCTGAGAGAATCTAGGAGTGTCTTATTTATAGGCAATCACCTGAATCTTGAGCGCCTTCTGGAAGGTTCGAAGCTTGTTGGGATACGGAGATGATTCGAATCAAGTCGTTGTGAGGCCGGTGGGATCCGTATCTTGTCTGTTGGAGGATCGACGCTGGGAGAGCTCTCTGATGGCTTGAGGTCTAATAACTGCGTAGGTCCCAGGCCATTATCGCAGATCCTAGGCCACTCCTCAATACGATTCTTCGTTTGGGATTCTGTTACACTAGACTTGGGCTCTCCCGCGCCAGGCTCCGCGGAGGTGCATGTCGAGCTACGAGTTACTCAGGGAAGTCGAGCTATGGGTTGCTCGGGGAAGCCGAACTATGGATGGCTCGGGGGAGCCAAGCTATGGATGGCTCGGAGGAACCAAGCTATGGATGGCTCGGGGAAGGCGAGCCATGGATGGCTCGGGGAAGCCGAGCTATGGGTTGCTATAGGTTGCTCGGGAAGCCGAGCTATGAGTTGCTCGGGGAAGGCGAGCCATGGATTGCTCGGGGGAGCCGAGCTATGAATGGCTCGGGGAAACCGAGCTATGGGTAGCTCGGGGGGAGCCGAGCTATGGATTGCCCGAAAAAACTGAGCTATGGGTAGCTCGGGGAAGCCGAGCTATGGATTGCTCGGAAAGACCGAGCTATGGATGGCTCGGGGAAAGCGAGCCATGGATTGCTCGGGGGAGCCGAGCTATGAATGGATCGGGAAACCGAGCTATGGATAGCTCGGGGGGAGCCGAGCTATGGATTGCCCGAAAAAACCGAGCTATGGGTAGCTCGGGGAAGCCGAGCTATGGATTGCCCGGAAAGACCGAGCTATGGATGGCTCGGGAAAAGCGAGCCATGGATTGCTCGGGGGAGCCGAGCTATGAATAGCTCGGGGAGAGAGCTATGGGTAGCTCGGGGGAGCCGAGCTATGGATTGCCCGGAAAAACCGAGCTATGGGTAGCTCGGGGAAGCCGAGCTATGGATTGCCCGGAAAGACCGAGCTATGGATGGCTCGGGGAAAGCGAGCTATGGGTAGCTCGGGGGAAACCGAACTATAGGTTGCTCGGGAAAAACGAGCTATGGGTAGCTCGGGGGAACCGAGCTATGGGTTGCTCGACCCACTGGATCATACTAGTTAGCTCACTCTTTCTGGGCATAGTGTAGCGGGCAGGGGATGGGGCCAGCCTAGCTCCTTTGCACGGTTATCAATGCAATGGCGATTTTAACCCTCAACACATGCCCCCACTCCCTAGTTCGAAGCGTAGGTTCGGGCGTAGGGAGTATAGACTTAGGTGGCGCAATCCGAACGGGGGACGTGTATTTGACAGCCTACGCAATGATGCCCTAATTAATGCTGCGTGGCCATTTTGCCTTCTCGAGGTGGATCCATCGTTCCTTAGGAGCGAAGGCAACAGCTGGGGAAGTACCACGTAGGAGATCTCGATTTTCACGGCACCTGTAGTGGCGGTTCCGGATGTCTTGGTTGAGACGCCTCATCTTCTCCCTGAGGCGGTTTCCTTTGGGAAAAACGGAGTCGTGATGGTGCCATCCCTATTTGTTGCGCTCTTTCGCTTTCCCTTAGAGAACTTCATCTCTCCGTCTTCTCAGCGATCTTGCTCAGCGTCTCTTTCGATCGGAAACATGGTGAGTCCGAGTGATCAGGCTTCGGAGGTGACCCTGGCGGATCTGGAGCGGATACGCAGCCTGTACAAGATTCCCCAGGACGTCACCTTGTTGCTCCCGACGGCTGAGGACAGGGTGACATCCGGATTAGGGGACGGAGCATTCTGCTACGAGGAAAGCTTGAGGGCAGGTCTTAGGTTTCCTCTTCATCCGCTGGTCCGGGAGGTGATGAGGTTCTACAATATATGCTTCACCATGGTGGCTCCCAACAGCTGGCGCAACCTCATCGGATTCATCTCGCTGTGCAGCCGTGTCGGGGTGACCGCGACCCTTCCGATGTTCAGGGTGTGCTACAACCTGGTCTCGGGAGGGCCTCAGAGTGGCCTTACATCGGTCCCCGAAGGTCCTTCAAGATGATCTCTGATAACCCGTCGTCGATAAAGGAATGGAAGTCGCGATTCTTTATAGTTGAGGGGAATATCGGCTCGGATTTCCCTTGGGTGTGGGGACAATATGTAAAGGATCCAGAAGCGCACCCGGAGTTAACCGAGCAGGAAAAAAGGGATCTAGTCGTGTTACGCGGCAGTCGAGCACTTCTGGCCGGTGCCCTTCTATCGGAGGACGCTCTCTTCACGGCGGATTGAGTCTGTAGATCCTCACGGTGAGTACCACTTCGTGGCCAATAGCTTACTGTGATTTCATCTTTGGTTTTGTGCGAACTAATGGGTGAATCTTATTGCCCCTACAGCCGAAAGGTCGGCGTTCGCAGACCAGATGAGGGAGGAGCTGGGCGAGCACCGCAGGAGATCCGCTCCAGCAGCAGGCATAGGGCCGAGAAGAGGTCTCGTCCTTCCGGCTCCCGCCCTAGGGGGATCAGGAGAGATGGTGATGATCGGCGCTCCCCATCGCCACGGGCCGGAAGTCTCGGAGTTCTGGCGGCGCATGATCTTTCAGCGCCGGAGGGGGGTTTGTTAGGAGGCGAAGATCAGGATACCACAGGGGTTTCGGAGGAGGCTGCTGAAATTTCCTCCCCACCTATTGTCGTTTTGTCCGACGATGGCGAGGGAACGACGTCGGTTCACTTGCAGACCCCCGTGGTCAGGGCGGCTCGGTCTCCTCATTGGAGGCCGGTGGCTCGGAGAGGTTGCAGGCGGAGGCGGGAGCGGCCTCCGCTTCGATCGAGGTGGGAGAGGCGGTTGCAACCGCCGAGGTTCGGCCTGGGTTGCTGGTGGGAGAGCCAGCGGACGATGAAGGGGTGGCCGAACCTGCCGAACCAGCGATCAAAGCTCACGGGGTGCTTTCTGGCAAAGGGCCTTCCGCCGAGGCATAGGAGGCCCCGGGGGAGGCCAAAGTTCAGAGGAGTCTGTTGGGGGTAGGGGAACGTTCGAGGAGGCAGAAGAAGAGGAGGAAGAAGGAGAAGGAGGGGAGCCGTCGAGCGAAGGGGACGTTCGGGCCGGGCTCCCCTCGCGGGAGCCGAAATGCCCGAGGCCTCTCAAATGAGGGCTCTGGTGGAGGAGGCTGGTCAACCGAGGGCTTCATGGGCCGGGGTTCCCAAGTTGGCTCCCTGAGCGCGGATTTCCACTCACGCGACCCGAGGTGAGCGCCATGTTCTCCACTTTGATGCGGTCTGCATTCCAAGGGGGAGAGAGTTCCTCGATAGGAGGAAATTATCCGGAGGACCTCATCGAGACGGCCTTTAGGTACACCGGAGTGCCGAATGAGGCTTTCCTTCTTCCCGAGATTGATGATCTTGCCCTCACGAGGATCGCTACGGATTACGCATCTCGGGTAAGTCGTCACACCGAAGTAGGGTTTTTAGTCAGCTAGCTCGACTGTGTTCCTTATATGTGCAATCCTTTTCGCAGAATGCCCTGATCATGAGGGCGCTGAAATGGCGCTTGCATCTGGTCGTTGGAGCTTGGGCTCGGCCCGCCAGGAGGTGGATCACCTCAAGGAGAGGGTGGATTCTACAGCTAGACTTTCCCGAGCCCTGGTGGTCCTCCAGAGGGAGCTCGAGGAGGCTCGCAGGGTCCTTGTCGAAAGGGAAAGAGCCTCTCAACTCGCCATGCAGGTCAGCGAGCTTCAAGGCTTCCGCAAGCAATCCGAGAAGGTCAGTCTGGAGCTATCTCAGACCAAAGCGGAGTACGAGAGCAAGGTCAATTCCATGCAGCAGTTTTTTGATAAAAGGTGGGACCAGTTGAAAGCCAGCCACGCTGAAGATAGGGGCAACTGGAGTAAGAAGCTCGAGGAGGAAGAGCATAGGTGTCGGCGGCAGCAGGACCACCTCACCCGTCTGAATAAAGAGCTCGCCGACACAAAGGATCGGCTAAAATGGTCGGACGAACAGCTGCTTGACTTTCTGACGAGCTTGACTACGCTCGTCAAGAGATTGGGGACGCCCAGTCCCGGGTGGATGAACTTAAAGAGAGCCTTCGCCAAAATCAATCGGCTAAATCGAGGGCTCTCAATAGGGTCCAAGTGCTGGACGGCGAGCTAGCTCGGCGGGGCGAGCAGGTAGGCGTTATATGTTTTATCCATTTTGGTCTTTCGACTTCTGCCTTACTTGGCTCTTCGTCCGCAGTTGAACAAGATGAGCCAGGAGTTTCAGGAGCGGTTGATGGCATTCGGAGAGGAGGCGGCCTCAAGGCACCGAAGGATCTCCGAATTGGAGAAGCAATTGGCCGAGGCGAAGCACGGGTCTCTTCAGCGGTGGAGGAGTACAAGAACTCTACCGAGTTTGCCGAGGAACGCAGGGCGGCCTGCGCCGATGCATTCCGGTTCGGCAAAGAGGAGGCGCGGCTAAGATTGCTCAAACTTATCCTGACCTGGACTTGTCTTGTTTGGAAGCCGAATATTACGAGACACACACCCCGGGGTTCGAGGAAGACGAATATGGAGAGATTTCTGACGTCGATCTCGAAGCCGTTCTGGAAGTCGATGTTGCTGCCGAGGTATCCCGGCGGGATACCATCGAGAAGGGGGGCCAAGTGACGCTCCCGCTAATGCTGCCGCAGGAGACGCCGGGTCTGATCCCAAGTCTTGACCCTTTGGGGGCCATATGTATTTTCTGTTTCTTTTCTTTTGTAGTTCAACCGGAAATCAGTAAACGGGTCAGTTGTCTTTCATTTATTTGTCTTTCTTGGATGGTTTCTTGCCTTAAATTTTTATCCCAACTGCGAGCACCGTTTGGTTGGTTTTCTGGCTCGAATTCGAAGGAACATCTTGGTAGAGGTCAAGGCATAGGGATAGCCCCGACGAAGGAGTCGAGCGACAACATAGCTTGGTACAAAAGGAGGCTGAGAGACGATTCAATTTGGCTTAAGCCGAATGACACAATGGTTTGGCTAGGGTCGAAGAATGGAGTAGCTCGGCTAGGGCCGAGGGACGAAGTTGCTCGGCTAGGGCTGAGGACGAAATGGCTCGGCTAGGGCCGAGGGGCGAAATTGCTAGGCTAGGGCCGAGGGACGAAATGCCTCGGCTAGGGCCGAGGGACGAAATGCTCGGCTAGGGCCGAGGGACGAAATGCCTCGGCTACGGCCGAGGGACGAAGTGGCTCGGCTAGGGCCGAGGGGAGAAATGGCTCGGCTAGGGCCGAGGGACGAAATGGCTCGGCTAGGTGGGACCAAAAACCACAGAAGCACCCTGGCTAGGACCGGGGTAGTCCGCCTCATCAGTGGCCAAACCGTGATCGTGCCTTCAATGAAAAGAGGGGAGTATGTTGAATCCTCGCTGTCACCTCTTTATTCTTTTTGGTAAAGGGAGTGCTTGGCCTTCGTGCTTCTTTATTACCCCTATCAGCGCTGTCTTTTCCAAGGCGGGTCGATTTTCGTTTCACCGAAGTGGGTAGTATGGTTCCGCAACCAGCAAAAGGTCGCCCCGGCACTTCCCGAGGGTCCTTTGCTGTGTCGATCTTTTCCAATGCAGGCTGCTTTGGCGTGTAGTGTAAGTGCTTATTTTCCATTGGAGGATGTCATTTCGGGACGATCCCCCAGATCTGCCAGTATCTGCAAGATCGGCGAACGGTTTTCTGTATTTAAAGCTCGTGATCCGGGATCAGAGACAATTTTTGGCATGCGTCATGGTTCGGCGACGCGCCTGGCGCGGAACATGGGGTGCTGTTTTCATTTTAAGAGGCCACGTGGTGGTGTGGGTTAGGCGTTTTGAACCTCGGGGCCTTCTATTCTGATAGCCGCTCCCGGTTTGTCTCCGCCTATAAAAAGGGGAAAGAGGGCTGTGTTGGGCCATCCCCGAGTTTTCTTCTCTGTGAATTGTGAAGGTACACACAATGCCTATCTCTCTGGGGCTCAGAGCGGGAGGGCCGAGCTTTCCTTCTGCAAGTCGTCCTCCTCCGAACAGCTGGGGTGATGAAGGAGCCGCGTAGGGTGGCTCGTCCTCAAGAAAGGGGTTCCGGAGATCGTATGGAGAGCACACAGGAGGTTCGCAGAGATCGCATGGAGAGCGCACATGTACGCTTCCTGTGTGTCCTTTGCGGTTTACCCTCGGGGACGCAGGGTAGGAAGTGTACGCGTGCTCCCCATGACTCGCGTGAACTTCTCCTCCTCCCTGGTTCGGATTCTTGGGCTCGTCCGCTCGGGGAATCTTTTGCCACATGAGGAGGGGGTGATGGTGTGTTGTCCGCTAGTACATTGCCTGTTGACTCGGGCAGTGGCTAGCGGTACACACTAGATTTGGGGGAGTGCCCCGTTATCAGGGTCTGCGAGCTTTCTTCCTACTCGTCGGAGGGCCCTTCGATGGGTGGCTCGGGACAAGGCTCGTCCACCCTTTCTGATTTCTCTGATATCTCGGACTGGATGCCGAGATATCATTATTAACTGAAGCTGGTCGCAACAGTCGGGCCGAGTCGTCTGCTCATTATCAGCGCGAGCTGATCGATTCGTGGCTTGTCTGATTTGTTGGATCGGATGCCAAAGCATCATTGTCACCCGAAGCTATCTTGGAGCAGTTCGGCTGAGTTATGTACTCGTCTTTATTTCCTGTGTTTCAACGTACTTGTAATGCCTCTCAGGCGGTTGTAATTCGTTTCGATGGCAATGAAATAAAGAAAGTTTTGTCCTTTCTCCTAGTTTCTGTTTCTTTTGTGCCGAGAGTTGTTGCTGGCAATGAAATGAGTCGCGGGGATATCGCTCGTTCTTGGCCGAGGATTCCGCGTTACCCGACCCAGTCGGGGCTTATAAGCTGCCCGAATTCAAATGGAACTTTGGAGATCGCTTGGTCTGGTCGGGATTTGCGATAATGAGACATGCGTCTTGGCCTTATGCTGGGGCCTTGATAGTGGGAAGAATTCCTCGGCTTTTGCCGGGATTCTTAGCGGTAGAACACATTCCATGACTCTGGCCGGGTTTCGGAGATTTATAGCTCGGCCCTGCCGAGGTTCGAGATTCATTGCTCGGCCCTGCCGAGGTTCGGAGATCCATTGCTCGGCCCCGAGGTTCGGAGATTCATTGCTCGGCCCTGCCGAGGTTCGGAGATTTGTTTGCTCGGAGGGGTAATTCGGTTGTCGCCGAGACTCCGGATGTTTGGTTCCTGCGAGATTTGGCGCGGAACGCCAAAGCGGAACGGGCGGCGCATGGGGACGCCCGATATTTATGATTTGGTCATTTCCAAGGGAAGCGAGTCAGCGTCAGCTGCTGACGCTCCTTTTCTTTTTCGCACTTCTCAAAGGGCGGCCGATTTGAGGCAATTCGGTGGAGTTTCGAGGATATTTACTCCGCAGGGCCCGGCAGATCGGGAGGAACCCAGTTTCTAGAGAAGGAGGGGGTTCCCGAGTAATTCATCGACGTTTACCGATTTCCCTCGGGAGGGGGCGCGACTCTTCGCTTCCCGTGGGCGTTAGCCAAAGTGGCGACACGCGGCAGATTCTCATGGGTCGGGGTTAATGACCCGACTGCTCGAGATACTCACCAGGCGGTATAAATATGGGCGAGGGGGATGTCAGTGTTCGTCATCCCCTCAGCTAGCCTTTCGACAGCTCCTGAGAGCGGGTATGGCTTCTCAGGGGAAGGGCAATCGAACGAAGAGTCAGGCGTTGTCAGCAACGGCAGTGGGGGCTCCCAGGGGAGCCGTTCCACCGTGATGGTCGATGGTATGGCCTTGGCGTCAGCTCTTGCAAGCCACGAGCAGCTCGAGAAGGCGGTCGAGGAGTATCTCATCGTTTCTGCGAGGGAGGCCGAGGCCCTTCGCCGGGTCATAGACCGGCAGGAGGGGGAGATAGCATCCCTCCGTCAGCGAGTCGCCGAGCTGTCCGCGCATGGAGGACTCAGCAGCTCCTGGGGGGAGACAGTAGGCCTCTGCAAAGGCCATTTTTTACTTTTTCTTTCTCTTTTTGTATTTCTCTCTATAATGAATGAAGGGTGATGTTCTTTTTTGGCCATCTTTTACTCCCTGCTGGGATCGCTGCATGGTCCATGAGAGAGGAAAAAATGTTTGTCCCTGTTCGAGCCAAAGGGAGACCTGGGCGGTCCCGTGGGCTTACGTGGTAAATCGTGGTCCCGTAGTTCCGTTTGCAGAACGAGGCGGGCGCTTAGGCAGCAAGGCGCGGGGACACTGCTTGGTTAGCCCGGGGATTTAGTAGTAGGAGGGGTTCCCCGACTTTGTCTGGGGTTCTTAGGTGGCCGTGTAGGGCCCGTCGGGGCCTTTAGGGGTTTGCTAAAGGCGCGAACTCTGTGCCCGCTGACGATTTTGCACTGGCCGAAGCTCTGGGATTGTTCGGAAGTCCTTCAGTTTTCGATCGAGGTTTGCGTGCTTCGATTTTTGCTGAGGCTTATGCACTTCGGTTCTAGCCAGGGCTTTATGCACTCCGGTTTTGATCAGGGCTTTATAATCCATCACTCGGCCCAGCCAAGGTTCGGAGGTTTTTTACTAGGCCAGTCGGGGTTGGTGACTTGTTGCTCGGCCCAGCCGAGGTTCAAAGATTTGTTGCTCGGCCTAGCCAAGGTTCGGAGATTTGTTGCTCGGCCCAGCCGAGGTTCGGAGATTAGTTGCTCGGCCCAGCCGAGGTTCGAGATTTATTGCTTGGCCCAGCCGAGGTTGGAGATTTGTTGCTCGGCCTCGGCCCAGCCGAGGTTCGGAGATTTGTTGCTCGGCCCAGCCGAGGTTCGGAGATTAGTTGCTCGGCCCAGCCGAGGTTCGGAGATTAGTTGCTCGCCCAGCCGAGGTTCGGAGATTTCCTGCTTAAACAGTAACTCGGTCGTGCCGAGGATTGGTAAGCAGCATCTGTTTCTTTTCATGATTTTTGGTGATATAATTTGTGGTGATTTATGTCATGAATTATGAAACAATATGCCAACAAAAATTTAAGAAGGCGAGCCTATAGAGGGCGTACCCTACTGATGATACTTGCGGAGGTTGTCCGAATTCCACGTCCGAGGGATGGATCTTCCGCTTAGATCTTGCAGCTTGTAGGTCCCGGGTCCGACGACCTCCCTACTTGGTAGGGGCCTTCCCAGTTTGGAGCTAGCTTTCCTTGCTCCAGCGGTTTGGAGACAGATGCTTTCCGGAGAACAAGGTCGCCAGGCAAGAAAGCTTTCCCTTTGACTCTGGAGGCGTGGTAACGGGCCACTCTTTGCTGGTAGGCAGCTATTCTGATCCGAGCTTTTTCTCTGATCTCCTCTACCAGGTCGAGGTTGGCGGGAGCTGCTCATCGCTGGCTTCCTCCGAGTAGCTTTCCACCCGAAGGGAGTCCTATCTCCACGGGGATGACGGCCTCTGTGCCGAAGGCCATTCGGAATGGGGTCTCGCCTGTGGGCACTCTCGGGTGGTGCGGTAGGCCCATAGGACATGGTGCAATTCTGCCCATCTGCCTCGGGCTCTGGAGAGCCGAGCTTTGATCCCTTGAAGCAAGGTTCGGTTGGTTACCTCGGCTGCTCCGTTAGCCTGTGGATGCCCGACCGAGGTAAGGCGGTGATGGATCCCATGCTCCTCGCAGAACTGACGAAACTTCGGATTGTCGAATTGTTTGCCGTTGTCAGTGATGATGGTGTGCGGGAGGCCGAAGCGGCAGATGATGGATCTCCACACGAAGTCCCTGGCCCGAGCCTCAGTTATTTGAGCAACTGCTTCCGCCTCGACCCATTTGGTGAAGTAATCGATGGCGACGAATAAAAACTTCCGCTGCCCCGTGGCGAGTGGAAATGGGCCGAGAATGTCCATTCCCCACTTGGCAAAGGGCCAAGCGGAGGAAATGGGGACCAGGCTGGCGGAGGGGAGCCTCTGAATACTGGAGTGTCTTTGGCATGGGTCACAAGCTCGGACAAGGTCGTCAGCATCCTTTTGCATGGTTGGCCAATAGTAACCTTGACGCAGCACCTTGTGGCATAAGGACCGGCTCCCCAGATGGTTGCCGCAAATCCCCTTCGTGTACCTCCCGAAGGGCATAATCAGCTTCAGATGGGCGAAGGCATCTGAGCAGCGGCATAGAGAAGGACCGCTTGTAGAGCTGGTCGTCAATCAGCACATAGTGGGTGGCTTGCAGCTTTAGCTTCTAGCTTCCCTTCGATCGGCTGGGAGCGACCCTTCTTTAAGATACTTCAGGATGGGTCGAACCATGATGGTTCGGCCTCAACTTGCATCACTCGGTCAGCTTCCGCGATACTAGGTCTCTCCAAATCTCCAGGGGAAATTTTGCTCG